>PVIR01009663.1:0-52285 GCA_004026965.1 Petromus typicus | reverse complement strand
GCCCATTCAGAGATGTGCACATAGACCATTGCACCTACGTGAGGGTCTTGTGCCCTAGATCCATCTATGACAGTCCAGAAAGCCAGTCAAGTTGTGACAAGTTCCAGATATTCATCTGGAAGGAAAGTTTTTGTCGCTTGTATAGGGGCCACTGTCTGATGTGTCAAAGCCCAGGTATCTGAGGGCATCTGAGGGTGTCCGAGGACACACCCCATTTAGCCCAGGCATATGGTAGGGTCTTGTTATGTAATAATGGATCAGCATAGACAATCACACGTGCACCATACATCATGCAAGATTACCCAGATGTCTTGTCTCTATGTCTCAGTAAGCTGATAACCACTATACATGCTGTGTTGTAAAATAAAGAATTGTTCCTGATTTCCTACAGGAAAAAAAAAAGGAAAGAGAGATTTTAATGAAGCCAAAGACTTGGCTATAGAACGCCAAAAGATGATGACTTTATACTGGATATGAATTACATTATTTGTGAACTGAAGTTCAAAGCCTGATTGTGATGGGAACCATGACAATAGTCTGTCTTACAGCTGACAACTTCTTAGCCCCCGCCTGGGGGGAGAGGGTAGGGACACTGTGGGGCACAATAAGGAAATGCGATGGGCTACAGGTCCAGAGAAAGACTCTAGGTCTGTCAAAAATCAGTCTTCTGTGTCCATGTTTTTGTCTATGAGTTAGAGTAGCCAAACGTCACTGTTCCTTGGAACTGAAGCTCTCTGGAATGTTATACTAGAACTAAGTAATTCCCAGCAAATCAGGGGAGCCATAGATGTATGGATTCCCAGTGCTGTGCTGAAACTCATTTATACTTAACTCAAAGATGTGATTGTTAAAATACCAAGAATTGTTCAAACTACTTATTAAGCAATGATCATTAAGTTACATTAAAGAAGTTATATTAAAAATTAATGAATATTTAAACTCATTGTTTTTAATTTTGAACCATATAATCTTCATGATTTGGGTGTTAATTTTATTTATCATAATCTATATGGTAGAAATCCTGTATCAGGGTGTCCTGTGGCACATCTGTTCTCTACATTTAATGACAGTATGAGTATCAAAAAAAAAAATTGAGGGAAAGAATATAAAATTACTTTGTTTTCTGATAATTCTACATACAAGTTATAAAACTTACATTAAGAATAAATAATAATGCTTTGTTTTTATGCCTTTTCTGACAGGAATATTCTCCAGAAAAATGCTTATCCCCTGGGATAAGAGATAAATATCCAACTTTTAAATTATGTCCCTCAGAAAACATGGAAAACAAACTGAGCCAGTATATTAGCCCAGAGCAATAAATCACACAAATTTTAAACAAAAATAATAGCTCTAGAAACATGTAATTGGAAAGCTCCTTTGAAAAATACTGTGAAGTATTGCCTAGCATGTGTGAAGCCCTGGGTGTGATCTGAGTACCACAAAACATTGTAAAACAAATTTTCTCATTTCTCTCTGAACACTCAGTCCTAATGAAACCACAGAGGTAACATATTTATAGTTTTATATAAATTATAATTAAATAATCTCAAAGTATATGTTGGATTATGAAAGAATCTAGAGGAGACATTTACATTTTTAGAAATTAATAGACTTTGTACTTAAAACTGAACTAGATGGGCTAAAGCTGGATCTGTGTGGCCTGGTAAGGTTTTGTGAAAAAGTATTTTTGTTTTGGTTTTTAGAAATACTGTACTGAGGTCCACTGAAATAATTTCTGAGTCTTCTTCATTTGTATTATCTGCTATTCATTTTCTTGAATTTTGTTTATATTCCCAATAACATCATTTTTATTTATTATCACTATCATTCTACCACCATCTGTCTGAAAATATCATGTGTCTGAAAAGTTCATAATTTACATGAAATATCAGAAAGGAAAAACATGACATTGTTGAAGAGAAAATCCATTTACATAAACTATAAATTATTAACTTAAAAAAACTCTCACCAATGGAGCAGAATCATAACTATATAATAAACTGTGCATGAATATTTATATGTATAATGTTTATAAACATATTTCTTATTTTTTAGCTTTATTTTTTAAATTTTTGTAAATTGAATTCTTTATTTTATATACACATTATGATCACATTTATATTGAGAATATTTACCAGTATATGACACAATTTAATTTATAATTTTTCCTATTCCCCTACCCACCCTACAAGCCTCCATCGCCTATATATATATATATGCTTTACTTTTTAAAATCAAATCTTTATTGATACATTATATATACACATCATGATTGCAGTCAACAATGAGAATTTGTACCAGTATATGACACAACTTAATATACATATATATATATATATATATATATATATATATATATATAAGCTTTGTTTCCTTTCTTTTTTATTAGCTTTGTTTAGCTTTTAACATCATATTTTTTCTTTGTTCTCATTACATGCTGTTATCCTTTTCCCTCTGAATATTTTATATTTCACAATATCTATCATATATTCTAGAACTCACTTATATCTTCAGGTTCTCATACCAAAGAAAAGATAGGGTATTTACACATCCATGACCTATTTATTTCATTTACGAGTATGTACTCAAGGTATGTCCATTTGAGTATAAATGACTCAAACTTATTTATAGCAGAGTCATACTCCATTTTATTAAGAAAACACACTTTCTTTATCCAGTTTCCAGTTGATGGACATTTGGATTGTTTCCAAGATTTAGCTATCACAAACTGAGCTTCTATGAACATGGGTACATGTATGTCACTATGATAGGAATCCTTTAACTCTTTTGTGTATATCCATAGCATGGAAACAGCAGGGTCAAATGGAATCTCTAATTCTAGCTTTTTTGAGGAATCTGTAGTGCTATACAGGTTTTGTTCATAAAGTCTTTCCCTACGCCAATATCTCCAAGAGTTCTATCTAACCTGTATTGCATCAGGTTGCCACTAACAGTTGAAAGAGCTCCTGTCTCCCCACAGCCTCACCAGCATTTTTGCTAGGTAATTTTGCAATAGCAGCCATTCTTCATGAAGTGAAATGAAATTTCAGTATTGTTTTCATCTATATCTCTTGAATGATCAGTGATATTGAGCATTTTTTTTTTATTTACTTCTTGGCTGATTTTACATCTTCCTCTGAAAAGTATCTGTTCATTTCAGATGCCGATTTTTGAATTGGGTCTTTAAATTTGGAGTGGGGTAATTTTTTAAGATCTTTATATATTATAAATAGTATCCTTGGTCTGAGAAACAGCTAGTAAAAATGTTTTCCCATATTACTGGTTGTCTTTTCACTCTGCTGGTTTCTTTTGCTGTGCAGAAGCTTTTTAATAGGATAAGATCCCATTTGTTGATTTTTTTTTTCTTTTTGAGATAAGGTCTAGCTTTGTAGTTCAGGCTGACCCTGTGCACACTATGTAGCCCAGGGAAGGGTCAAACTCACAGTAATCCTCCTGCTTTTGCCTACTGAGTGCTGGAATTACAGGTATGAACCACCACACCCAGCATTGTGGTATGCAATACCAGAGATTGAACTTTCCACTTGCAAGGCAGGCAGCACAACCACTCAGCTAAATCCCCAGCCCACATTTCTTGATTTATTTTTTTCCTACTAGTTCTTGTGCTATAGAGGTTTTGTTCATAAAGTCTTTCCCTATGCCAATATCTCCAAGAGTTCTATCTAACCTGTATTGCATCAGATTTGTTGTTTCTGTTGTAATATTTAGGTCTCTAATACACTTTGATTTCAGTTTTGTGCATGGTGAAAGAGGTCTAGCTTTAGTCTTTGGCAGTTTTTCCAGCACCATTTGTTAAAGATGTTGCCTCTCCTCCATTGAGGATATTTGGCTTCTTTGTCAAAGATGAAGTGACTTAGTATATCTGGAGTCATTCTGAATCTTCTAATCTATTTCAGTGATCCTCAGATCTGTTGCTTTGCTAGTACCATGCAGTTTTCATCACAAGGTCTTTGTAGTATAGTTTCAAGTTGGGGATGGTGATACCCCTGCCATGTCTTTGTTGCCTAGAATTGCTTTTGCTATTCTAGGTTTTTTTGTGATTCTAAATGAATTTTTAAATTATTTTCTCTATAAAATTGGGATTTCAATTGGAATTGCATTGAATCTGTACAGTAGTTATGGGAGTATAATCATTTGACAATGTTGGTTCTTCCTCCCCAGGAATAAGGGGTGTCTTTCCGTTTTCTGATATCCTATTTAATCTCCTTTTTCAGAGTGCTATAATTTTCAGAGTAGAAGTCCCTCACTTCCTTTGTTAGATTGATTCCTACATACTTCATTTTTTGGATGCTATTATGAAAGGGCTTGATTCTTCAATTTCACTCTCAGTGAGTCCGTTGTTTTGTGTATACAAAACAATAAATTTTGAGCATTGAACTTGTATCCAGCTACACTACTGAATTTGGGGATTAAGTCTAGTAGTCTTTTGGTTGAGTTTTTGGGTTCTTCTATCTAGAATATCATATCATCAGCAAATAATGACAGTTTAACTTCTTCCTTTCCTATTTTTATTTTTATTTCATTATCTTGTCTAATTGTTGTGGTTAATGTTTCCAGTACTATACTGAATAGGAGTGGTGGTAGTAGACATTCTTGTCTTCTTCCCAATCTTAATGTGAAAGGTTTCAGTTTTTGACAATTTAGAATGTTGCTGGCTGTTGGTGTCTTATTAAAAGCTTTAATTAGTTTTAGACAAAGTCCATCTATTCCTATTTTCTGCACGGTTTTGATCATGAATGGAAAGTGTATTTTTCCAAACATTTTTTCTACATCTATTGAGATGACCATATGGTTTTTTCATCCCTTGGATGAATCCAACTTAGTCAGGGTGAATGATCTTGATAATTTTCTATATTATGCTTGCCAGTATCTTAGTGAGGATTTTTGCATCAATGTTCATTAGGGAGGTTGGCCTGTAGTTCTTTTTTTTGGTTGAGTCTTTCTCTCTTTTTTGGAATTAAAGTAATGGTTATCTGCAGGAATGAATTTGGGAGTACTGCTTCCCTTTTGATTTCATTAAAGAGTTTGAGAAGTAGTCATATTAACTATTCTTTAAAAGTTTTGTAGAATTCAGCAGTAAAGCCATCAAGACCAGGCATTTCCTTAACAATAGGGTTTTTTTATTACATTTTCAATTTCATAGATTGATATTGGGGGTGTTTAACATTTTTATGTTTTCTTTGTTCAACTTTGGAAGTTCATATGTGTCTAGAACTCTATCCATTTCTTTCACATTTTCCATTTTATTTGAGTACCAATTTTCAAAGTAGCTGTTAATTATCCTCTACACTACCACTGAGTCTGTGGTTATTTCCCACTTTTCATTTCTCATAGCATGGATTTGAGCCATTTCCTTTTTATGTTTCACAAAGTTGGCTAATGGTCTGTCAATTTTGTTTATACTTTCAAAGAACTAACTCTTCTATTAATTGATTTTTTTTGTATCATTCTCTGTCTCCACTGCATTAATTTCTGCTCTGATCCTTATAATTTCCTCTCTAGGATGAGTTTGGGGTTTGTTTTTCTCCTATTTCTAGTAGCTTCAGGTTCCACATTAGATTGTTTATTTGAGCTTGCTGTGTTTTCCTGATTTAGGCATTCAGTGCTATTAATTTTCCTCATAGAAATTATTTCATTGTGCCCCATAAATTTCTGTATGTTATACTGGGGTTATCATTTAATTGTAAAAACTGTTTAATGTCTTCTTTAATTTCTTTTGTTACCTATCATTTGTTCAGCAGAGTGTTGTTCAATTTCCATGTGTTTGGGGAAATCTTGGAATTTCTTTTGCTCTCCAGCTCCATTTTCAAAGCACTATGGTCTGACAGTACCCAGGGGATAATTTCAATTCCTTTGCATTTATGTAAACATGTTCTACGAACTAGGAGGCAGTCTATTTTTGAGAATCACCCATGAGCAGCTGAGAAAAAATGTATATTTTAACTTAGTGGAGTGAAATACTCTGTAGATATCTATTCAGTCCATTTGTTCAAAGATTTTATTTACCTCAAGTATTTCCTTATTGATATTTTTGTCCAGTCAATGTATTTGTTTAAGCAGGGGAATATAGTCCCCTACTAGTATTGTATTAGTGTTCATGTGGCTTTTCATATCCATTAATATTTGTTTTTACAGTTGTGTGCATTAGAATTTGGTGCGTAAATATTTAAAAATGTTATTTCTTTCTCTTGGATTGCTTCCTGTGTGAGAACATAATGACCTTCTCTGTCTCTCTTAATCAGTTTTGGTTTGATGTCTATTTTGTCTGCAAACAGGATAGCCACTCATTTTTTTTTCAATTTCTTGTCAGATGGAGAATTGTTTTCCTTTCCCTTACTTTCAGTCTGTGTCTTTCTTTCTGAATTACGTATGTTCCTTCTGTGCAGCAAATTGTATTTCCTTGTTTATGGATCCATTCTGCAAGTCTGTGTCTTTTAATGGACACAGTGATTTCATTGACACTAATGGTTATAACTGACATGGGCAGACTTAGAGCTGTCATGTTTTCCTGTTTTGGCTCTTTTATTCTGGGGTTTTACCCCTCTCAGCTCAGTTTCTTGTCTTTCCTAATGGGTTCACTGTGTTGGGTCTCATGGATTTATAGCTTTCACTGTTTTTTTTCCAAGATATGCTTTAGAATATTTTGGAGAGCAGGTATTATATTTGTGGTATTTCAGATGTTCTTTGTCATGGAAGTATCTTATTTCCCCAGTGATATTGAGAGATAATTTTGCAGGGTATATCAACCTAAGTTGGAAGTTGTTTTCTTCCAAGGCTTGAAACACTTAACTACAGGTTCTCCTTGCATTGATTGTTTGGGTTGAAAAGTCTGCTATTATCCTAATGAACTTCCCTTTGTATGTGGTATTTTTCTTTTCTATAACTGTTATCAGTATTTCATTCTTTTGTTGGACATCTGGAACTTTGATAATTAGATTTTTTATGTTATGGCCCTTTGGAATCATATATGCCTGATGTATCAATATGTCCAATTCTTTTCCTTTTCCTGTGAAGGTTTCTGCCATTATATCTGTCATTTTCATCTGAGAGATTATCTATGATTTCCATTTTACTAGATCTGCTTTGGTTACCTTCTCAGAGAGTTTCAGTTTGCTCCATTTTCCTTTTCCCTAGATTCTCCTATGGTGATTATCTTTGAATCTGGGTTTTGAATTTTTTTTCTCATTTCTATTCCTTTATTGTTTCTGGTGTTACTCATTTAAGTCCTTGTCTGGTGTCTGGGCAATGTTTGTTGCAAGTCTTTTTCCTAATATTTTGATATCTTATGAGATGGCTACTTCCTAGGTTGTCCTCCTTGGATCTTTAATGGTCCTTAAGTATTCTCAGTTCTGGCATATCATGGAAGGTATTTGAACAGAACAATCATATTATCTTTGCTGACATAATACAATCAGTATCATCAACTGTATCTCACACAGCATTGGCAATGATAAGCTATGGCAACTACTATCCTTATACCTTTAACCTCATGAGTTACATCGATGACCATATACCAAAATTTAGATTTAATCTCAAATGTTTTTATAACATATGGGTCCTTAAATATTGCAGTAGTACCCTTTGAGAATAAAAGGTCACTGGGGAGTTGATGAGGCTGGGAGATAGAAGAGCGAACGATTAGACATAGGGTTAGAGGATCTACAGAGAGCATATAGACCTTGAGAACCTATACATGTCTGAGAACAGAGACAAAAGGACAAATACAAGACAGATCCAACTAAAAACCACAGGACCACTAGAGACTTTGTTCACCCTCCTATAATAATGCAAAAAGAATAGAAATTAGGGGAAACTGAAACCCTTTTACTTCTTTTACCTCTAACCCTTTACTTGATTCTGACTGGAATATTGGAATAGATGAGAGCACAGAGAAGAATAGGGGTATCTAGCAGCAGCAGGCAAACCCCTCATCTGTAAAAAATAAGAACAGTTGAGAGAAGAAAAAACCCAAAGTTGGACAGATTAAGTAATAGCAGAATAGACAAATGATAGAAATTTAGGTCAGAGAAAAGAATGAAAAAGAATAAGAACAGCAACAACAAACAAACTAAAAAACACTACCAAATCACCCTTCACATTGTGGATCCCTTGTCTTCTGTACATAGTATGGTTAGTAGCATGCAGATCATAGTCAATTAATCACTGAAATATCACCATCATCCCTTTTCTAGGTTCTAAGTATAGTGTCTGAGTTGAACTCAGTGAGCCCCTACAGGCTTAAAATCTGCAAGTGTCCAGGTTCTTGCAGGTGGAACTGACTCCCTCAGCTTATTTGTTTGGTTTGTCTCCACAAGCTTCTGTTTTATATTTTTTTTTTTATTTTTTTTGAAGCAGAGTCTTCCTATTGTAAGTCAAGCTGGCCCTGAACTTATTATGCACCCCAGGCTAGCCTCAAACTCATGACAATCCTCCTGCCTCTGCCTGAGATCCGGGATTACAGGTGTGAGCCATTACGTCCAGTTAACATGATGTTTCTTAACAGTTATTAAGTAGAAAACATTTACAAAGCTTTCAAAATACATATATTTCTATAGATGCTTAAAGATTCCTCAAAATATTCACAATAGTAAAGTATTCATGTATAAGAAAGGTAATGAAAATTAATATGTTTTGCTACCTGTCAGTAATGTTAATGATGTTCTTTCCATAAAATTGTTTTAAATAACATTATCTAGAATAGTTTTTACAATGCTATTCTCTTTTGGAAAAAGATTTTACTGCTTTGAAGGTTTATAAGTTTGAAAATTTGAGCAATATTTTATTCATATACTTCTGATGAATTAAAGACAAATTAAAAATAAATGCTGTCAAATTTTATATTCAAAAGTTAATATATCACCAAGAAGAAATTGTTAGTGCCTCTTAGCACCTAATTTCCCAGCTTCATCGCTTTAGCTTTTCTGTCTCTAAAACTGACCCCCATAGACCTTCCCTTGTTTGTCTGTTTTTATACTGCCCACTGTCTGTCAATAGACTGACTTCTCAGTCATAGGAAACCCTTTATGTTGTAATTGCCTTTTCTTACACCCTTCACTTTGATTTTTCATCTACCCCTTTTTCAGTATGCATACTCATGTCACTGACAGCTGACTCAGGAGGGAAGATAGTATATCCCTGGTAATTGTCTTAGTCAATATTTATCTCAGTTACCGTTCTCATTAATGATACACAATAATTGATACCCAAAATTAAGGAGGAAACGATTACTTTAGCACATAGTTTTTAGCAGTTTCAGTTCATAGTTAGCTGACACTAAGGCAGGGGACCATCACAGTGGATAAATAGTCTATGGTAGAGAAAGAGTGAGCTTGTCTTTCTTCTTATCTCTTTTGGTCTACAAGCCTTTTGGGTGGTGCTATCTACCTCTAGGATGAGGCTTCTGTGTTCAGTAAATCCACTCAGCCACACCAGAACTATGCTAATTCTAACCATGGGCTAATTCAGTACCACACATCTTAATCCCAGAATCATATGCCTTCTATCCAGCAAGCTCTGAGAAGCTCTTCCTGTGAGTACAGGATGCTTTGGAACATGTTTAGACACAAACCATAATAATATTTCAAGTATTCATCCTATCTTTGATTATGAAGAACCACAATTTGTCAAGAGGATGCCACTTTATATCCTTCTGCCAAGATTTCAAACATTTTTCACATCATGTAAAATTCCAGAATTACAATTATTATTATTATGCTACTAATTCTACTTACACTCAGTAAAAGAAAATAAGGGGAGTTTTGTAATATCACTTTATTTAAAGTGAGAATTAGGAAATCTTAGCTAGCTCTGAGCCTATTATTCTGCAACTGACAGTACCAAAATATTGACAGAATCAATTCTCATCTTCATGTAACCCACTCTTTGTGACTTTTGTAAGTGTCTTACTTTTTTTTTCTTCTTAGCCATTTTCCATAATCTTGACGAATGTGATTCCCCACTGACAACCACAGAATGTCCAAATTTCATGGTTGCTAATATAATCAAGTAGTGTTTTGTCTGCACTATTTCAGCCATTAGCCAGGTTGACAAAACTTAGAACTTTCTGATGAAAGAAATTTCACCCACAAAAGCACAAAACTTTGAAATCCTAACCAATTAAGTCTTTTCTTGTCTCATTCTTTTAGTCCTTTTGTTGATTTTTCATTTTGCCTTACTGAAAATATCTCACTATTTTGTAAATTTGATCTAGTTCTTATGTCTGCTCCATACATTAGATCTCAGATGGTTCTATTTAGTCATCCTAAGTGTCCCTAAGTTTCTGCTTCTTATTTAACAATAACTTTACTGGTACAAATCCCCATCATGGAGTGCAATCATGATGTTTATATGTAATGCACCAATAAAGATTAAAAATTTTTTTAAAAAATAAAATATCAATGCAAAAAAAAGAATAATTTTTTCTTTCTTTCTTTGCTCCTATTTTTCTGGAAAACTCTTCAACTTATGCTCATTTCCCCTCTGTTTTGCTGGAAAGCTTGCTCTATCAGTACTTAAGTTTGCATTTTCTTTATTTATGCCTCTGTTTCAAATCAGATATTTGCTATTCTAAAAACTTTGACCCAGCCATAGTGATAGAAAAGACTGAAGTCAGTGAAAACATGTAAGCATCAGGTTACTGTCTGAGTTGCACAGACATGAATAGCCGCACTTCATATTTATTTATACACCTCACTTAACACTTTGTCATCTACAGTAGTTTGCGTATTTATCAACTTTGTGAATTCCAGGAGCATAATCACTAATGATGAATAACTATTTTCCCTAGGTTTTCCTGTTTGAAACATTAATGGTTTCAGCTTTTACAATGATACAGAAAAACTTTTATTATGTTTAGAATGTTTTTTGCAGAAGTTTCAAAAACATCTTTGCTAATAATTTCTAAGTCAGTTTACAAGTATGAATTTAGAAAACTCAGTATCCAGGGGCACTGGCCTTTATTTGTTAAATTTTTGTTAGCCTTTTATCTTTCCTAGTAGAACAATGTACCAAGTAATTTGAAGAATTCATATTTAAATTGAATTTTGATGAGAATTTTAGACATTTGGTTAGTAGGAAATAAAATAATTTCTTAAAAATAAGATTTTAGGGTCAGCACTTTAATTTTGAGTCCACAACTAGTAACAAATAGATTACCCTACTAGCAAAGAAATTTTAGGTAGAGTTGTATAACATTAAACACTTCCAAAAGGAAAATCTTATTTCATCTATCATTGCTAAAGAATTAATAATTTGTCACAATATTAGGGCTGCTTTTAAAAATGGATTTTTTTTGTAATTATACATTGCAAAATGATATAATAAGATATATAATAGGTGCTAGGACATGCAGGTGAGCTTTATATCATTTGTCCTCTTAGAGAAAGTGTGTATTTGAAGGATTTTATTGGAGTGGCAAGATCTGCAATGATAGTCATGGGTGTGTGGGATGTTTACAAAGGAAATAAGGGAAAAACTAAAGATGCACAGGACCCATGAGAGAAGATACTGAATATGCTAAATGGATGCAAATGAGAAGAAAAGATGAAAAAGCATTATATAAATATTTATTTAAAATCTCTAATTTAGAGAAAGTTACTCAGCATCTATTTTTGACTCTTTGTTGTCTTATGTACTAATTAGGAATAATATGTCTTATTGCTAATTTGACAATGTCTTATATGTGTAATATGACAATAAATATATGTAATTTTATTGGCATCATTATTAACATTTCTCCGATTACCGTGTTACTGAGTTTCTGCATGACAATGTTGAGAACATTTACTATTTATAAATGAGAACAATCAAAGACTGACTTTTAAAAAATTGATTTTATTGGTACATTTTATATACACATTATGATCACAGTTGACATTGAGAATTTGTACTAATACAAAACATGACTTATGTATATAGGGGCAAGGTTTACAGGGTGGGAATAGGAAGGAGAAAAAAATTGACATTTTGAAGTAGTTGTCTTTGTCGTGAATATTTATTTGACATTTCTAGATATTTCACTGCTCTTCCTAAACTCTTATTAAATGTAATTTTTCATAGACATCATGAATAACACTAATTAATTTTTTCTTTTGTTTTGAACATAGATATACTTTTTTCTTTTGTTTTGATTGAGGGCTAGCTTACAGAAATACATTACTGAGGAACAAAAAAAAACAATCAAGATGGAGAGGAATAGTGAAAGTGAAGCTTGTTAGTAAATAGATAACTGCAAAACTAGTTATACAGGAGTAAATAATTCTAAGTGTGGTGTGCTCCTAAGCACAATGAGGAATAAGGTGTGTACTTTAAAATGGCTGAGGAGAAGTCCCATTTGACTTGGCCATTCCTCTGCTAGGTATATACACAAAAGAATTAAAGACTCATATCACAGAGACATATGTGCACCCATGTTTATAGCAACTCAGTTTCTGATTACTGATGGATGTGGCTAATCCAAGACTGGATATGCTAATCCTTCCCCAGTAGATACATAGATTGAAACTTCACACTGTTCCTTATAAATATATACAATTATTACTTATTCATTATAAATAAGATATATAATTTGAATTATTTCCATTCATCTTTTTTCTAAGATTTTATGAAATCTTATTTAACCAGATGGAAACTGGGAAAATCAAATGTGAGAAAGCAAGTATAAGATGGCGATTAATTCACATGAGATATTAAGCAATGAAATACCAGAAGATGATGGAATAAATATATAGAATTAAGTTTATATTGTTATATTTCTAGGGGGCAATTTTTAAATTTTTATAAAGCTCTGGTTTTTTTATTTGAATTTTAAGTTCATGTCACTGTACTTGACTTGTTTCTTGACTAAAGTACAAAACTTCTTATTTCTAAATTGTTCCACTTTGTTTTTAAACATATATAGGTTAAAGAAGAATATTTATCACTGATAATGAAGGAATTTCTTTTTTTAAAAAAAGTAGGGAAAGTAAAATATGATATTTTCATCATAAAGGGAATGAATATACTGATAGGAGGGCAGCAACAGAATATAGTTAACTTTTTTTTTTTTGAGACAGGGTCTCACTTTGTGGTTCAGGCTGGCCCTGAGCTCAGCCTCAAACTCACATCACAGCAATCCTCCTGCCTCTGCCTCCCGAGTGCTGGGATTATAGGCATGAGCCACCACGCCCGGCTATAGTTAACTTTTCCATACTTTTCATCACCAAAATAGAATTGGTTCAATTAATACTGATGCATATTTTAAATGCATAGTCCTCATCAAATTAATACAGTTTACTTATCATTATAACTTCCATATCAGTTTGAATTATTTACTTATAGAAACAGTAATGTTTTACTGATATTTATGTTTTACTCATTTTAGAACCCTTTCATTCCTTTCCCACAACTTAAAAAAGGGGGAGTCAGCTAAATATCTGACAATAACGGTGCCAGCTCACCTCATCCTCCTCTGCTCTTTCCTGCGAGTATTTATCATTAATTATCATCCAGATTTTATACCTCATCCCATTTTATATCTTTCCAATTTAGTAAGTCAAAAGCCAGCTTGTTGCTCTTATATACAAATTTGATATTACATTTTGAAAGTTATAGATTGGATTTTACCAAAATATGATCTTTCCAAAAGTCTTGCTAAGATAAAATGTACCAAATTGATGAATTAGGTTAAATCACATGAAAGGTTCTAACAAATATAATTTTATAAAAAGTTTGGACTTTTTACACTAGCCTGAGTAACCCAGACTCCCTTTTACTGTATTGATGGCCAGAAAAGTCATAAAATGTGTTAACTATATGTTCAAACTGCTGTATTCTGTCTTTTGGTGTACATCTTGAAAACTTAGGACGTAGGAAGAAGGGAGATCCCAGAATTTTTTAGAACTGTCCCTATGAGAAAAGCTGAGTAAATCACTTTCGATGCCCACAGTGTATCACCATAAACTCACTTCTGAATAATCACTGTGGACAAACATTGCAAATGGTGACAGCCTTCTCTGTCAGATTTCTGAATATTTCTGCTTCTGTCTTTTCTTCCTTCCCATTGATTTTAGTAATGGACCTAGAGAAAGTAACATGGAACAAGATTCTGGAATTAGATCATTTCTCAGTGAGAAGTGCTATAAAGGACTATATGGGGGGAGGGATTAAGTGGATAATAGTGACTACTGAAATGTTAAAGTATCTTGTTACAGCCTTTTGGGATTGCTATCACAAAATAAACGAACTTGCTGAAAACCAAGGAGAATTCTTTTCTCATAATTCTGGATGCTGTAAAGTCTGTGAACAATGCAGTAAATTGTGATGAGGTACAGCTTTCTGATCCATAGATAATTCCTTTGCACTGTGTCCTCCTATGTTGGAAAGGGTTTCTCTGCAGTGGGGTCACTAATCCCATTACCCACATGTGGCTTCATGACTGAATCACATTCCAAGTCTTCACAGTCTTATACCACCACATTGCAAGTCAAGATTTCTACATGTCAGTTTATGGAGATACAAATATTCAGACCATGCATTTTCAATGGCTCCATCAGTTAAAAAGTAGGAGTTATGGCCATTGTAGAGAATATGCTGTAATGGTTTAAAGGTAACATGTCTCCCTAAAGACTCACATGCTTAGGAGTTGATTTCATCAGAGGGCACTGTACTCATCAATCCATGAATTTAGTGGATGATGTGCTCATGGGGGTGGGGCCTGGTTGGAGGTGGATCCCTGAGAGTGTGACCTGGATATATATGTCCTTTTCCTTTTTTCTTTGTCTTTATCTCTGCTTCCTAGTCTCCACAAGTTGATGGGCTATCTTCTGTCCTTCACCTAGGCCATTGCTGCCTTGAATCTAGATGACAGTGGACTGAAAGTGAAAGCCAAGTAGATCTCTGTACTTTCAAGTTGTGTGTGTCTGGTATTTTGTCCCACTAAGGGGAAAGTACCTAAGACATGGTTTTTGCTTACTGCCCTAAATATGTGAAAGAAGGAGGATAACATTGGGAAAGTCACCTCTGCACAGGTAATGTTCTGAAAAATAAGACATCAGAGTAGCTTTTAAAGGAATTTTTATTGTCTAAGGCAGGTTGAAGATTGTACTGAAAACCAGGTTCAGAATTTGATTGTAACAGTAGTGGAGGGAAAATGTGGATGAAATTCACAGTATTGAATGGCATTTATACTAAAATAGGGGTTCTGGCATGGAAATAAGTGGAATCCTAAAACAAATAGACAGACTTAACAAAAGTAGCAAAAGTACCTTGGAGTAATACCCATATTCACCTGTACTGATGGGAAAATTTTTCTGAAAAAATAAGAAAGAAGTGTAATAGATTGTATTCTGAATTTACTTATGTTGTATATCAATATAACAAAAACATCAGCAAGGACCCAGAAAGCTGATAAGAATTATGATGACTTCTAAATGTATAAAACAAGGCTCATGCTGAATGAAATAGAAGTGATCAAAGACATTAGCTCCTAATAAGATTGCAGATTAAAAGATTCAGACCCACAGGCAAGCTAGAGTGAATATTCTGTGAAAACCAAAACTCTACAGTCAGATTTTCCCATAAGAAGTCAAGGAGGATAACAAAACCCTAAAATAACAGAGGGCCAGTGACAGTACTCAACCTCCAGAAACTGGGTTGATGTGAGTGTCCTAAAAAGTGGTAGGGAGCTAGGGGAAAATTGATCAAGGAATCTCAGGGAGATGGCTAGTGAAACAGATCGCCTTTGTGGCCAAAAGTAAATGAGTAGCCAAAAAGGTCACTCATTTACATAGTCAATAAGTACCTTAAAAGTGGATAGATGAGAAGGTTGGATTTTGAAAAAAAGCATTTTGCAGTATTCAGTTCCTAGACCAGTTTTCCAATATCAAGCTCAGAGAAATGGTCATGGTGGCAGAAGGAGATTCTGCATAGGCCCAATATTTCACCACCATATCCAGGTTCATCCAATTTCTGCTGCTACTCCAGGCTTTACTGTTAGCGGTTTACAATCATGAGTGATTCTCCATTCCATGGGAGTTTCAATTGTCCACTTATTTGGAAGTTGAGTCATTGATCCTTTTCCTTATGGAAAAATCACAGACTTTTCATAGCAGGAAACGGCAGCTTCTGGGTGTAGTTTTGCTTTTCTTATAAGGCTTCAATCACAACTGTTATCCAAATAGAGAAAATGCTCCATCTGTATGGGATATCACTCTTGCACACCTGAGGATATATTTTCTCTCAGGAGCATTTTGGAGAGTTCACCAGGCCATACTTAGAAGTAAGATGTTTCTCATATGGGGGATTGTTGAAACAATCTACACAAGGTAAAGTAAAACCAAATTGCTGACAATATACAAAAAGTAAAGGGAATCATCACCCAGGATGTGATGAGCACACTGGGGTACATGCTGTACTGATGAACTTTGTCCTGTATTGGGAACATGTGAGAAATATAAGCAGTATGTCTACCATAAATGTGATCCACTATAATTCTGACCTGGACAAGAGTCAGTTTTAAAATAAATGAAGACAATTGGCACATAGATATATAACTCTGCACTCCTACCACATCAGCTGGAAGCTGCTGCCTAAAATACCTATCAAAGAGCAGAATGTCTCAAATACTGTAAAAACATAACTTTTATTTTACTGCAGCACGGAAAAGAAGATGCTACTTGTAACAAAAAAGTAAGGAAACAAATTTTATGTATATGGGGGGGTGGTAGGGTGGATAGGGCTATGGGAAAAAATGAGAATTAAGTTGTGTCTTATACTGGTACCAATCCCCATTATGGAGTGCAATCATGATGTGTATATTTAATGTACCAATAAAGATTATAAAAAAAAGAAGATGCTACTGTCCTGTTGAATACAATCAACAGTGATAGACTAAAGATTTGGGGTTGTAGAATTGCTAATAGATTTTGCAGAAAGTGAAGGGTGTGTGCAGAGCAGGAGAACACTGTGCTGCCTCTTGGTATTTTTGAAGTGGTGTAACTAGTCAATATGCAGTGGCAGTAATCACAGATCACTGAGGGGTCATACCTTTCAAGGATTAACCCAAAGACATTCTACTAGACAAATAAGCTAAGTCAGAACAGGTATAAGTAAAATGTCCAAAAAGTCTGAATAGGAAATAGAGATATTTGGTCAATTTTAATTGCCACATTTGGACCTTTTGTCACAGGACGCCTCTAGCTTGTTTTATTAACATTCTAATTTTATTGGGATTTGGCTGAAAACTTGCTTGAGATATTAGTAATCAGATATAAACAATGTAGGACATGAGAAGATTTAGTAGTGCAAGAAGGTGAAGGGTAGGAAATAATGGTGCCATCTTAGTTTAGCCCTAAGTTCTTTGTGTCTACAAGGGGCAATTTCTGTACTCCATGTCCAAAAGCCGGTGCCTGCATCTCTTTGCTCCTCTGTCCACTGCATTTACCACAGCTGTAGAAACTCACATGGTTTCTGAAAACAGCAGTTGGAAAGACTGGGGCTTAGATTAGGGAGACTCAACTTCTCCAGCCAGTCAGGATCAGCGCTTTGCCTCTCCAAGGTGAACTGTGATGTTACCTCTCTAGTTGTCCAGAGTAGTAATCTGTCACTTGTCAAAATGGTATTGATCTCTGTATTCTACTTTCTTCTTTTTGTGATTCTGTCTTATGCCTTCTGGGTAAAGTACTTATGTCTAATGCCACATACTGGATTATGAGTTGCATAATCCAAACTAAGAAACTTACAAATTTCATGATTATCATTTATTATATTCCTAAAGCTAAGTTCTATTTTAGGAGTGTAAATTGAACTGTTAATTATAACAAAATTTTTCCAGAACATGAGTGGCAATAAAGTTAAGCCACTCAGGGAATATCACATGGTTCATTGACAATTATATGAGTAACTAATTTATTGATATGTTCATTTAGTGTACCAGGATATCGGTCACGATCCTATACCAAAATATTTTCTAGTATGTTTCACATTTTTACCTTTTCTTCAAAGTAGTGCTTTTATTTAACTGCAGCATAGTTTGCCCAAGAGTAAAATGAAAATCTGATGCTAAGTATTTTTAAAAATATAATTAAATGATGATTTGTTTGAAGGATTAATTTATATTATTCTACATTTCCAAGCTGAAAGGGCTGGTTCTTTCCTTGTAGCTTTGACCTTACCCTGTACGTGGGCACCGACCTTTCAGTAGATAGGGTAGTTGAAGCTAGTGAGTTAAAGTCATTGATCTCATTTGTCATCTTGAAAAATCTGAAGGTTTGAAGAATTCTTACCTAAGGTAGCAGTATAGAATATACCCTCTGTCCTTGGCTTTGGAATTTTAATCAAATTTCAAAATAACAACAAACTTGTTCAGTGCTTTGTTAGAGAAGAAAAATGGAATATATTCCTAATGGTTTTTTGCCACTTTCTGTAGTCATCTGTAACTTTAATCCTGCCTTTCTTAGTCATAGGGCTTATTAATTATTTTTCACTTCTTCTTTTTATAAAATTGATTTAATTGGTACTTTTTTTTTTTTTAAGGTTTTTTGAGACAGGGTCTCGCTTTGTGGTTCAGGCTGGCCCTGAGCTGAGCCTCCAACTCACATCACAGCAATCCTCCTGCCTCTGCCTCCCAAGTGCTGGGATTACAGGCGTGAGCCACCACGCCCGGCACTGTGGTATGTGGTACTGGTTGCTGCTGGGCGTGAGTCTGCACGCCCAGTATGGTATGTGGTTACCGGGGATCGAACCCGAGTCCTTGAGCTTTCAATACAGGCACCGAAACCACTGAGCTAACTCCCCGGCCCATTAATTGGTACATTTTATACATACATCATGATCACATTCAACACTGAGAGTTTTTGCTTGCACATGACACATTTTGATTCTCATTTTTCACATTCCCCTTCTCTTGCTACAACCCCACCCCTCATATACATAGGCTTTGTTTTCTTTTCACCATCAAGTGTTTTTTCTCTTCTTTACTCTCCCCTATCCACCCCTTCCCTATTCTTTTCCTTTCTTCTTTTGATAGTTAACACTGGAAATCTCCAGCATGAAATGAAATAAAATATTCTTACCCATTTTCCAGTTATTACTAAATTCCATGATATATTTCACCTAAGTCACATTCAGTCATGTAACTTATCATATGTCTCTATATAACTTTAAACTAAGCAATTGTAGTTTATGTTTTAGGAGAGAAAATTTTTAGTCCTTAGTTGAAGTGGACCAGGTGGGCTGGGTGTAGCTGGTGGTAGAGCTCTTGCTTTGCAAGTATGATATGATGAGTTAACTCTCAGCCCCAGGAGACAATATCCTCTTGTCACATACTGTTTTCTGTGTAGTATACTGTGAAGGTTCTCACTGGGAAAATCAGTCAGATCTTCCTCTCCCATTTCAGGATTATCAACTATTTCTAGTTATTGAAAGAAAGCTCTATCTTTAGATTCCATTAGCTTTCTAGAGACCCTTTAGTATAGATCTGCCTGTGTCAGTTTTATGCAACACACTGTAGTTTTCAATGTGCATATTCTTTAAATATTCTGCCTTTTGATTTCATTTCTCGAAAAGCATGTATATTCTGTCTTCATTTTGTTTTTGAGACAGAGCTTTCTATTGTATGTATTAGATCTCCTTTGCCTTTGTTCTGTACCAGTGATTTCCTCTGGAGCCTTCACTGTTTACTCTGTTTCAGTTTCATTGTATTTCTCATTTGGCATGTTATCTTTTTCCTTTATATCCCTCCCAAGAGCCTTAGGTGTGTGAGGTATTTTTCTCTTCATCTACAATTTCTAGCATGCTGAGATTATCTCTGCTCTGAGCTCACTTCAAATTGAACTGAAATGTTTTGCATGATCTTAATTTTCCTTAACTTTCCTGATTTTTTTTTTTTTTTTTTTTATGGTAAGTAGTTCAGGCTTGCCTCAAACTCAGGGCAATCCTTATGCTTCAATCTCCCAAATGCTGGGATCACAGGTGTGCGTCATCATGTCATTTATTTAGCAACATGTGGCAGAGCATATTCAGAAGTTCTAGTGCATTCAACTTCTCAATATTCCTGATTCCTTTTGTGACCAAATTATATTGATTTTGGAATTCTTTCATGACATCTTAATGTGGACTTTTTAGATCTAAGTCATCTAATACATATCTGTTTTCTAGATTTCAGGCTTTAGTTCTGTAACCAACTTTCCTATTCTCTTTGTCTTTCCTATCATCTTTTTAACAATCCCTCCACTGCAACTGTAAGAGGAAGCAGAGGAAAAATATGATTTAATTAATTTAAAGGCAGTAAAATTAAAGAGTTTCAGATTTCATATTTGATGAACAAATGGTGATATATTTATGCAGTGTATTAGTTAAGTTTATAATACAGAATTGGGGCTATTTAATTTACAATATTTCTGATTTAGGAGAAATGAGAGTTATTAAAGTAGTGTAGAAAAAAAACAGTATAATTTAGGAAATGAAAACTAACATATAACCCATGATTGTGCCAGTAACAGTATGGCATCTTCCAACAGGTTTGTGCATTTTGGGGCCTTTGTCTATGCTTCTTAACAGCTAGTCTTAAATATATGCCTACTATAAGTGGCTCACATTTTGAGCAAACCTGTCACACTAGTTATCCTGTTTTAACGCAAATGCCATTGAATCACCCCCAACTGAGAAAATTGGTTATAGATGTTTCTGTTTAATGAATACCTTTTGATTCTATTTTTAATTACCTATGGTCATGACTGACCTTTGGCATCCTTTCTAGTTTCTATTAATAGAAGGGCATTTAGACATATCCAGTTTGCAAATTTTTGCTGTACTAATGAACCCTCTTGACGTTCCTATTTATCAAGCAAACATAGAAGTGATTAGAGTTGCACAATTACTTTTGGACCACTAACCCTGTCTTCTTTAAGGAAACACCAACCTAAATAGGGATTTTAGTGACTCCACATCATAATGACATGGAAATAAATGAATTTGCTAGTGTTAGGAAAAAAGAAAAGAAAAAACAAGTAGGAGCTCACAGGTCAGGTTTACTAGAGAACAAACCTGAGCAGGACTGACTGGCCACTTTCCTACAGGCCACAGGTCTCCTGTGGGTCTTGGGGAGGGGAACTCGGAGAGAGGGGCTGTGACGCCCCACCAAGGGCTAGGTTTGAGAGCACAGCAGGGATGGGTGCCCCAGCACAGGTCTAGGGAAGTCCAGGAGCAGCCGGCCCACAGGGTTAGGAGACCTCGCTGCGGGGAGGGCAGTGCACAGGGGTTTTGGATGAAAATTCCTTCACCCAAACTCTGTTGTTCCAACTCTGAAAATTTAGGCATTTGTGACTATTATTGTAATCATTTTCTTTGCTTTACTTTGAGTATTTTTTCTGTGCTTTGGCTTTTCATGTGTTTTTATTTACCTATTGATTGCTTGGCTTAGACACTGACTTCAAGTAAGGACCAGCAATGTACAGAGGACTCAGCTCTTAAACTGGAACTTAGGTCCTCACTAGCCACATGGCTCAATCACACTCATAGACACGTGTGTCTTCACATTACTAAGTACAGATTCTGTGGACTAATTGTCAGCTTTAATTTTCCTTCTTTTTAATAGTCATGACTCAAATGTAGTAAAAAAAAAAAAAAAAAAAAAGAATTTCAGAAAGGACAAGATATTATCACCGGGAATTTATATCTGGTCCATTGTGAAAGTAAATGAGAATGCTGGCTAAAGTAATATGGACTATTCCTTTTACCTCTGTTCAGTAATTATGACTGAAATTGAGAACTAGTATGTAAGAATTTTATCGTTCACAAATTGAATGTGTATAAAATAATTTCTTCAGGGCAATCTATTTGCAATATAAAGAGTTTTCTTTAAGAGGCTATATTTCCAATGGTGTAATAAAATCCAGTGAGATGAGGAGGGACTCATTTTACTTAAATCATTGTACTTTCTGAATATTTATTGGACTGTAGATCTGCTCCATGGGTAGTAATAACTCATTTGGGAGATTATCTCCTTGTATATTTTGAGGAATATAATTAATTCCATAAATTTTATCAGGAATGAAAATAAAAATGTTCATTTAGGAATTAATATGCATAAATTTACTTACATACATTTGTTAAATGATTGGAAGTTGACTAATTCAATTATATATGTTATATAAAAACTTCACACCCTTAGGAATATTTTATATCAAAATTCTTAACATGTGCATTATGCATTTTATTTCACAAGTTTAGAAAAAGTACTTCGCATTTAATAAAACATGAAAACAAGGATTCTGGTTTCTCACTTTTGCTTTTGCTATTTGGAACTGAGGATTCATTTTAATTTTTCTTTTAAAATAGTTTCACTAAAACACAAAGATGGTGAATAGCTCTAAAATAATTTCACACTGTAGAATTTAAAGGCTTTTTTTTTTTTTTTTTTTTGGCAGTGCCAGGGATCAAACTCATGCCCTTATGCCTGCAAGGTAGGCAGGTACCACTTGAGTTATACCCCTAGCCTCTTACATTTTAGAATTTAAAAAAACTCAGGGGCCAGACATTTATTTTTGTGGTACTACACCTACCTTGTGTGCACAAGGGCCTGAGTTTGATCCCTGGTCCCTCCAAAATGAGCCCCAAGAATTTTAAAAAGATTATATGGTATGACTAGCTAATTATGGGCTCAAAACTTACAGAGTACAGAGATGGATTCCGTGTTTTTCAGAGCCCTCAGCTGTGTATGTGATATAATTTTCACATTTTCTTTAGCACCATTGAATTGTTATTACACAGAGATGGAGTAACTGCCTTGGCCTCTCATTGTTTTTATGCTGAGTAAATTTTTCACTTCAGTAAAGTCTGAAGTCTGTGAGATTCAGGAAAGAATCATAAGTGTAGGCATCTATATTGAGCTAGTTAATTAGTGCAGAAAGGTAGGCAATGGGTTGTTCTTTGTGTTTTTCAAGGCTCACAGCCTCTGGTTTATGGAACTTTTCTAAATTTCATATGGAGGGAGAAAAAAGGAATTTCAAGTCATTTTGAAGTCATTCACACTTGCCCAGAACCATTTTATAATTTAGAGGATTTTGCTGTGAGTCAGTAAGGACTCTGTATGTCACTGAACCAAATTCCTAGGAATTGGGCCAGGATATTTGCTCATCTTATTGCCTTGTTCATATTTCTGATATAGACAGAGTTGAATAATTAGGGAACTAGGTCAAAACAGAACCTGGACTGGAACCTAGCAGCATGAGGAGATGTGAGCAAAACATCTCTGCATCCTCAGTTTCTGACAATACTCTCCATTGCCTTCATGAACCCTCTGATCAAGGAAGCATGGAAAACTTTGCTTTCCATGATCAATAATAACATAAAGACAATTTAAGATTAGAAACTACTAAAAAGAGTCTTCAATCAAATAGTGTATATATGAATTAGCCAGTATCATCTTTTCTGAAAGAATGATACACATTAGAATAAATAGTAAAAACCACTTTATTTTATAACTCTGAAAAGCTTTTGCTCAACAGTAGAATGAAATAAAATTATAAAGAAAAGGAATGTAATAAATGCATATAGCTGTTCTCTTATATACAGAAGACTATCTGTAGCTGAAATTGATTTTACTGAAGCAATGGAAGAATTTCAAACTTCAGTTTGTCCTTGGTCTGCCAAGCTGAAGATGGGAGAACATGGAGCCAGCTCTTTGCTGCCAGGGACAGGAAACTTTTATTGTCAGGATAGCTGTTAAGCTGGGCTCAGGGAATAACTTCTCTTTTAAAGTCTGTCTCAAGTGTGGTAATTTTCCTGAAATGTCATTATTATGCATTTAAAAGTTAATAACCCCATTAGGGCTACTCACAGCAGCAATAACTCAAGCACATTTCTTTTTCTGCAGAACTGTTCCTGATTGGTTCTGCTATTAGATTTGCCTTTCACTTTTCTTTGGTGTAAAGTGAATATGCTGAGTTGCTTTTGCTTTCTTTGGTCAAAAGCACATTCACATTACTCCCATAAAAATGCACTTCTACATTCAGTGAAGGATGAGTGAACTTACAGACACAATGGCTCTGTAAATTTACTTAATAATTATAAATAAATATATTAGGAATTAGCTTCCTTCATGTGGCATGAAGTCTTTATGCTCTTGTCTAACAGTTTTCCTTCTTTTTTCTTTCTTCTTCTTCTTGTTGTTTTTTTTTCTTTTTTTTAATCTTTATTGGTACATTAAATATACACATCATGATTGCACTCCATAATGGGGATTTGTACCAGTACAAGACACAACTTAATTCTCATTTTTTCCCATAGCCCCACCCACCCTACCACCCCCCCCATATACATAAAATTTGTTTCCTTACTTTTTTGTTACAATCTCCACATTGTCCCCTTTCACCTTATTTTACATTGAGCATTTTCTATTTCACAATATATAACATACAATGCTAGGACTCGTTTACATCTTCATTTTCTCATACCAGAGAAAAGATGAGATATGTACCTTTCTGTGACCTGTTTATTTCACTTATGAGGATATCCTCAAGGTATGTCTTTTTTTCTTCTTTTTGTTTGTTTTTCCTTTAGTATTGTTGACCCTGGCACTTACATTCACCTTACTGACAGCATGTGGATCAGCTGCACATGTTTGTTATTAAGTCTGGTACATAAGTAGTCTTAAAGAAAACCCAAAGGCAAAGCAGGCTTTTTAAAACAGTTTGCTTGGGGCTGAGTGGCCATAGTAACGGGCATTTAATTGTGAAACAGAAACCCATCACAGGCTGAGACATGACATGTTGAGCATATCTTAATGTAAACGTATTTGGGGAAAAATGACTGAACTAACATTGTGCTAGATGACAGACATAGTTTATTTTACTGAACTCTGAAATTTTTTTTATCTGTAATTATCATGCACAAAACAACTAGAGTACTGAACGAGGAATAGCAAAATGAGAAGAATTCAATAAATGGTCAGAAATCAATTATGTGCATACAAAGAATACTGTCTTTACATAATTACTATAATTATAAGTAAAACTACTACACAGACTCAATATTTAGCAAAAGTATTTTATATGTATCTAAAACAGACACAAGTACAGTGTGATGTTTCAATACATGTAGGTATTGTATAATGTTTAAATCAAGTAAAACATTGGTAAACCTTAAACATTTATCCTTTTTGTGGTAAGATCACTCAAAATATTTTCTTTTAGCTCCTTGAAATATCACACTCTAGCTTTTTAAACTCTTAAAAAGTCTGTCACTTCACATTTTATTAAGAGTCATTAAGATTAAGGACACTTGTACATGAGATCATATCAGAAATCTGAGAATGTTTACATGAGTTGACATGGACACACCTGTGGTGAGATGGACTGGCACAGCAGCACAAGTGACAGTTCGTGTCTGACACATGGGGGCATTCATGGTAAGAGAGAAACCCAAGAGGGGAATGTCACTGAAGACAGTGTGGAAGTAGGGACATGAGGAAGAGATAAGACAGAGACCAGGTAGGTGCCAAGGTCAAGACAGTGGTGACCTTGGAGAGAGATTCGAAACCGTGGACACAGAAAGCAGTGACAAATGCACAGGCCACAGAGGCAAAAAATACTGAGTGGATGGGTACCCAGATGAATTGGCAGATAATTTGAGTCTATCAAAAGTCTTTTGGATCTCATGTTAATCCTTTTGTATTTTCCGCTTCTGAGAATTTTGCTGTTTGGGTTTCTGTCCATTGTTTGCAATGGCCGATTCTTGGTCCTTATTAAGGGACCCTGTGCAGGGTTGGGCTGACCTGTACCAGAACCTAGCAATACATTTTCTATTAACTGTAATTAAAATGTTCACCAGAATCTTATAAATAAAGAGCAAAGAAAAATCCATGCAAACTATACTATATGTAACTCATGCCTGCAACTAACAGGGCTATATAAGAAACTGAAATACTTTAGTGAAAATAAACTGCAGAGACTCTTAACTCAAATCTGTAACTAGAAATGAAGGAGCTGATGTCCAGAGAAAGGAGGAGGTTTTACAAAAGATTGTATGAAGAGCACACAGATATGGATTGGCTATTGTTGCCCCGGTATGTTTTGTCCTTGGGATCTGTTCCCAGAGAGTGGGTTTTCATTCCCACTAAGGCACAGCCACAGCAATCCCTGAGATTGAATCTGGGTGGAGATATGAAAACAGTATTGAGATTGGCATGTAAGTCCTTTAAGTTAAAATTATTGCGATATTTATGGTATAGCTATGTTAATATAATCAAGAAGTTTATATCTCTACTTCAGTTTTGTTGTATTTAGTGCTAATTTATGTGACTCAGAAGACTAGAAAGGTTAAAAAGTTCAGACCCCAAATCTCAAGCCAACTGTTTCCTAGGAACTATTTCATTTTATGATTGAATGGGAGAAAGGCATTTGGCGGGTGGCCTGTCACTGAAGTAGAGAGAGTGGTTTTACTCTGTAATATTTTGTCAGCACCTTATGGAGAATCAGTTTTATCCCCAAAGCTCTCTCGTGGCCTGAACTAGAATGAATCACCACAAGCAGCTTTAGGAGACTGTACGTGGGCACCTCAGAACAGGCTGACCTCTGAATTTGGTGACCCGGTGGCCTCCCTGTGTTACTCCAGTCCTAGTTCTTGTTTTTCACATTGATTTCCTCCCCAAAGCATGTGTCAGAAAATAACTGTAACCACTTATATCTCTAAGGCATACCTCTTATATTGTTTCAGTAAAATCATACAGTATCAATTATATTGGCATAATATTTGAGATTTAAATTCTTTAATTTGAAAATTAACTATGACTAGAATACAAAAATGTGAATACTATGTAAAATTCTCCTAGGTATGTGATATACAACACCATACAAGCCATGGCTTTCTTAGAAGTACCTCATTGTGTGAGAAGGACCCTGATTTTGTGCATTTAATCAAATAGCTCTAGCCAACCTTTTTATTATGCTCCATATTTCCATTTTTATTAAAATACTTCTTCAAAGAAATTCATACCTTTATTTTATTTTCTTCTCAGGTTTTATTTTGTATTTTATAGACTGCACACATTAAAAAGTAGCAAATGGAAGGAAGGAAATAGTTATTATGCAATCTACCTCTCACTCTCTGTGCTGCACATTATTTATGCAATAATATATCTACTCATTGTATATATTTCTAAGATATAATATTTTATATTTTTCCTCTGAATTCTGCCCATAAGGGGCAGAATTCGCAACTCATAGTAATAAAGCTTTGATTTTTATTGTAAAAATTTTAAAAACAAATATTTTAATAGTGATTTATATGTATATGTGCATATATATAAACATATATGAAGAAAACCTAAATATCCCTCAAATAAATCTCAAACTGGTTTAGCTTAGTTTTAGTTCAATAATAAAAAACTCTTGTTTTAAAACTTTTTAGTATTAGGATTAGACCTATGGCCTTCCCACTTGCTATATCCCTAGCTTTTCATTTTTATTTTTGTTTTATTCGGTGACAAGGCCTCACGAAGTTATTAGGTTTCCCAGGCTGTTTCACTTGTGATCTTCCTGCCTAGGCCTCACAGTGCTGGGTTATAGGCGTGTATATCATGCCTAACTAGCCATCGAACTTAATTATAGTTTTCTTTCCCATTCAAGTTGCTGTTGTTAAACTCATCATTTCTTAGGGTAAGTACAAAGCATTTAAGTATGTTGCTGTCAGAATTGTTAATTTTTTATTTCAAATAATAAATCTTCTCTGATTTGGAAGCCAAAAACATAAACCTCCGCTCAAGGCAAGTCTTCGACTCCAGTGACGTCTGCACAGCTCAGCATCTCCTCCACACTCAAGGCTGAGTGGTTTTATAGTGGCCGTGGGTTGTATTTTCTGTTCATTCATCCGTCAGAGAACAACTGGGCTTTTCTACCTTTACCTCACATTTATTGATGGACCAGGCAGAGAAGTAGTAGCTGCTTCTTGTTACACATCAATAGATACTGCACTGTACACTTTTTAAAAATCATTGCATAGTAATAAGACCGTATCCCAACAAACAGAGGATACCTTGATGGGTTAACCTGACACCTGTGGGATGATTTTATGTGTTCTAGATGATTTTGTGTGCTGGGGTCCATTGAAATGAGATGGGAAATGAGCCACATAGATTCTAAAGAATTCACAGATTTCATGTTCTCAGAGCAGGAAAGCAGCACGTGCTTCCATTTAATCACAAGCCCAGTGTGTTTTGAAGTTTCTTAAAGCTTCTGTCAGTCACAAGTCCTTGTAACTTATTTTTTTTCTACTTCCTGGTTAAGATATGGAAGGTGAACACGTTCCAAAGCAGGAGGTCTAATGGAAAACTCAAAGCTAAGGATGGAGTAAATTCCACAAAAACATCTGAAATCAAAACAAATAAGCTACATATTTTCCAAAAATCACATTCTATTGTTTAATAAAGCATCCTGTTTGTAATAAGTCATTGAGTCCTATTTCCTAAGTAAATTACTTGTTGATTCTTAAAGTCATCTGTATAAGATGTACAAGAGTGAACCTCTACATACATCTAGTTTAGGATGCAAATTTTGACTCATCCCACCCATCCACATGGCCACAGATGAAAGTGTTTTGGTTCAACTGCAGCTGGCTGTGGTCCAGTGGCTGTCACTCCACCATGCACATGGAGCAATGCCAAGTGCCATGTCCACTCCACTGAAGGACCAAGAAAGCTAAAACTGAATACTGTGGCCAAGCCCATAAAATGGTGAACACACTAGTGACAGCTAGAATAACTTTCTCCAGTTAACCTGCCTTACAAATTGTAGGAATTTTGGGGTAAAACAGCAAATAATGGAGAGTTTTTCAATTTTTTTTTTCTGGATAAATAGGAAAACTGGATTTCTTGCATTGTGCCTGAGGTGATAGTTAAGAATAGAGAAAAAAAGGGAATGAGAAATTATGCAAAAGAATAAATGATACACTGGAGAGGTAACAGCTGACATAGACCTGCTTCTGCAGATAATAGCAAAAAGCAGCTCTCAGAATGCGTTGAAAGACAAGTTGTAAATTTTCAAAAGAGTTAACTGGGGATATTCATGTTAGGTTTTAAGCCATGTTAGTGGTAGATTGGCTCCAGAAATCATAAATTATGCTCACAGAAAAGCTCAATAAAACTTGTCTATTTTTCCAAAAATATATTCACTCTTTTCAAAATTAGAGCACAAATGACTAAATTTGCTACCATGTTAAAATTATGGCAAAACTGAGTTAACTCCTAGTTTTGCCTTTGACCCTGTGGAAGAAACTTTACTAGGGTAACTCGCTGCTATTGTACAGTTTGCTGGCCCATGTCAAAGCCCACCTCACTATCTGCCTTCGTGTTATGAGAAACTTTCACCCTGGGGAACTCTGTGTCTGCGTGAACACTTTAAATATTTGTCCACAACCTTAGGAAAAAAACCAGCCTCTCAGATCTGGATCTCAGATCTAGTACACTGGCTGAGAAGAATGACTATCTGTCTAATGCAGTATTGAGATTTTCTGTTTTATTTCTCTTTCCTTACCTCTGCGTTTCACTCTTTAAAAGTTGCATTTGAAATTCTTCAAATTTGTTTGAGATATATTCATTCTAACACATTTATTATAAACCCATCAGGGTTAAAGTTACTTAAAAATAATTCTTCATTCCCAATCAAAAAATTGCTTCTGCTTTTCATCTGGCCAACATTATTTAGTTTTACTAAGTATTGGATCACAGATTTGCAGCCTTGCGTTCAGAGTTACTAGGATCAGAACAGGTGAAATGGTTTGCTCAGTGGTGCTATTGACAAAAGCATACACTAAGAAGTGTGATAAATTTGCATATATTAAACCATCTGTGTGCCTTTTCCATAGTGTTCTAATATACAATGTGACAACAGAACAGAATACAGTAAATACATACTTTTAAAATTTTACGTTATGAATAGTTGAACAAATACATTAAAAGAAAAAATATTGTCATTTAAAAATTCCACACAAGGAAAAACCAGTGTCACTGTCATCAGGGAAACCTTCCCCTAAGTACTTGGACTTAAGCTTAACTTTGAATTACTAGAAGAACATGATTAGAAAGAATGTGTTTTGTTTTGTTTTTTTTTTTTAAACAATGTATACCAAATTATATCGTAGACCAACTAGAAGTGCATAGATCGATTAGGCCCGTGATTCCATATCTCAATCACTGGGCTTTATGTTCCTCTTTTTTTTCAGTCTGGTTTTGAGCCGCTGGTGACTGAATTCCCAAAGCATATTTCACGTCTGCTTGTCATATAAACCTCAGCTCTAGCCAAGCGAGGATTCAAGTCTCCCTGCAATCTCAGCTGAGCAGCGTTTCTCCCCCTTTCTGACATGGCTGTTCATCGCCAGGGCTGCTGGCTCCCAACCCAGTCTGCGTATAAATCTACTGTGCACCACAAGGTTAGTGCAGTGCGCCGTACAGAGTCCTCCAGAGGCACCGAAAGCTCCATTTTGTCTGGGGAAAGGTAAAGTCGATCTCGAAGTTCACTTGAAATCCTGAACCAAGTGTCTGATGTGCTTTCATTTTAAAGAATATTATTATTGCTATGGACCATGTTTCTATAATTCCTGTTTATTTCCAGACATGACACTGGTGGCCGCTTAGTGTAGACAGCTAAGTTCAGTAGAATTGTTATAGGCAGTCAGATAGGGATGGCCCCTAGATGGATTCAGTGCAAAACATATTACAATGGTGGCTGCAGATACATCGTTGTAGGCCAGGACTCAAGATAAAGATGAAATGAGCAAGGACAAGAGAGGCAGTAGCAAGGTCAAAAATTGCCTTTCTCCAAAACCAGTCAAAATAATGATAAAGTTTATTTTCCTCAAATAATCACAAACATTTCTCAGGAGAGAAAAAATTAAAGACAACACTACTTCAAAAGTAGTGGTTAAAAAAAGGAACAGGATTCTGTCATAACTCGTTACATTTTAAGTTTTCCAATATTTTATTTTGATTTTGGTCAACAAAACATATGAGATAATACTAAAATAACTGGGAGATGCAAAAAGAGTATGGCATAATCTACTATAAAAACATAGGTAATAAAATCAGAAAGAAATAGCACTTATTTACTTTAGAACAACAACAATAAAATCTCATTGATACTTTCCATTCAACTATATCCCCTAATATACTGGAGTTATATTATTCCCATTTTAATTATTACCAGAGCTGTGTATTTTATAACACATGATAATTACATTCTTCTTTGGAGTTGGTACACATGTATAAATAACACTTTGATTTTTATTTATATTTCTTCGAATTACTTTTAACATAATAGTAGGAGTAACAAGTGGGAGTTGGGTTATAAAATTTTTAAATGAGCAAGAGGCCTAAACATAATGAATAGAAAAGGAAACCCTTAAAATAAGAAATGCTTACCTGTGCCCAGGATCTGAGGCAAGGCAAGTGCACCTGGGATGTGATCTGTGTCTTGTGTTCATCGGGACTACCTGCTCAGCTTAATAGGTTCCTGTCATCATCTTGACATGAACGGTTTTCGGATAAGGCTCTGTATTTTAATTTTTCACTACATACCAGTAATTATTCAGGTGATCCTAATTTCTGAGGGTTGATGACATCTGATCCCACTAGGCTGGAAGAAATAATCCTAACTGGGTCACTGGTGCCTATGTAGCATGTGTTAGAATTTTTCTTTTTTTTTTTTTTTTTTTTGGTACCAGAGATCAAACTCCAGCCCTCGTGCTTTCCAAATGGGAGTGGTACCACTTGAGCTACATGCCCACCTCGTATGTTAGAATTTTCAGGGAGCTTTTCAGACTGCAACTCTAAGGCACATTCCAGACTGATTCGGTCTTGGCAGAGGCAGGAGGAAAGGCGGTGGGGACCGTATAAAAGGCAGCAGTATTTTCAAAATTCCCCAGGTGATTACAATGTGGAACTAAAAATGCCTAACGCAAGGGGAATAGAATGTGGAGATGTGTGTGGAATTAGAAAGGACAAGCACATTATAATCTGGGGAGAACACAAACCCTTCTCTGAATTACTGTTACCCCTTTCCCCTTGTTCAGCTTCAACATTGTCTCTGATGTAAAAATTCAAGAGAAGGTTTTAGGTGACTGGGATGATTTTTTGTACAGAAAATTTGTCTTCAGAGTTCAACTCTGGATTGGAACCATCTCACACTCCATCACCAATGTCCAAAAAGAACCCGGTGATGAAACCTGAGTCAAGTGGCTACTGTTGAGGTCAGCTGGCTATACCAGCTATCAAACACCATCTCAGGGAAAAGCACAGATTTCTAATGACTGCATATTTCAATGCAAATGGCTGGTATAAATTAAATTTTTAAGAGCAGAAGTGAAACTGCAAACAAGTATTTCCCCTTTAAATGTGTGACCCTACACACTAATACATAAAATCATCAATTATACTAAATAAATATGTTTAATGCTTCTGTACAGATAGGCTGACAAAGGAAGTAGTCAGTCCCTCATTAAATAGGACAGAGAGACAGATTCTCAACATTTTAGAGAAACTGGAACTACTCTAATAGCAGAAGGGAGTGGTTGTGCTCTTAAAGGCTATCAGTCACCAAGGAAGTGGAGTATTTCCTTTTTTATTGGGAAGGAAAAGCTTTGTCATCACAGAAGTTGAGCAGGTGTTACAGCAGCTCTGTGAATTGAGATTCCAGGGAAAGTGGTCACTAGGCCATCTGTTGCTTAACTATGGCTTTGACTGCACGTGCTCAGGCCTTCTGGAATTGTGCATCTGGCCTTGCCTCTTATTAAGCCTCATTCAACTTATCAGACTTTATTAAACTAAATAAGTGGAAGTCTTTTATTTCAAACGTGGTGTTAGTGCTTAAACTTGATCCAGGAATATTTTCAAGTTGCCTCAATCAGTTTATAGTGTCCAGGTACTTTGAATCAATATACTGACTAAAGAAAGAAATTTCTCCTTGAAAACAGCATTGAGACTTCTGTTCTTTCTCATATGGTAAGCTAGTCTACTTGTTTCATTACTCCATTCCTATGACACACAGAATGCAGAGTGCCTAAGGATGTGTGTGAGACAATTAAAAAATATGAATATTGTGAAAATATAAAGGGTGATGAATACAAGAGGTTTGAGTAATAATGCATTTATCAATAACAAAAAAGTCATACAAGAGTTGGTAGGGTAGCAAACAGTACACATGTGAGGTAGAGCAGGGAACAAGTTTTCAGCGGTGTCCTGTTCTCATAGCACTGCCTTTTGTGAATTGGTTGACAATATTTGTTTCTCAAAGTAGAGAACAACACCCCATGGCTTGGAGCTGGCCGGGGTGGTGAGGTAGCATCGACACATCCTTAGGACAACTTGCTGAGGAAGGGAGTGAGCAGCGCATCACCAAACTCAGAGTAAAATCCCAGAGGTGAAGAGACCCTGCTTTCCACCTCTTCCTGTTCTGAACTTGGTGGGCTAGACCTGGAATACTGGCTTTTCTCTACAGTTCACCTCATTGGGCTAATGAGCTCAATGACCTGAGAAAAACTTACCTGAGAGAAAAATATAAAAATCATTTTGGCATAACCACTACATGAGAAAAATAAATTAATAAAATTTAGCAGTACAAGTAGCTTTATAGGGCTGGCCAGAAATAGTGGGAACCTGAATCAATATAAGCCTATGAATTTAAGTCTGATAAGTGTATCAACAGTGTTATTTCATTTTTCTCCTATAGTCATGCTGATTCTAAGATTATGTGAAAAAAATAACCAAATAACACCAACCAATCCTTGAAAAATAAGACAGAGGGAATACCAGTTTTTCTAGAAGTCAAGCAGTAAAGGAACATCAACTATTAAAACTTTATATTTTTTCCATGTGTTGAGATAAAAACAGATTGAAAATATAATAGAAAAGCTTGAAATTAACACATGTAAATTAGTATACAGAGCTACTCTGGTTAGGATAGTAATCATTTTTTAAAAAGTTTTGTTAAAAGGTTGAATAACTGTTTTATCTCGTAATATAAAAGTTCAAACATGAAACTCTCACCTAAAAATACTAGAAGGTATATAGATAAATACCTACAAAACATAAGTAGGCAGTAGGGAAAATACCAATACCAAATACTATTCAAAATCAAAACAGATAGAAATTGGATAATGGGGCTGAAATACAGTTAAACGGGTGGAAATATTTTGGGTATTCTATACACAGCAGGGTAACAATAATCTGTCATAATTTGTTGTATGATTCAAACTGAACGAGAAGAGTTCAGAGGTTCCTGATGCAACAAATGATAAATATTTGAAGAGAAAAACTAATTATCCTGAATTATCATTATACATTTTAGGTACAGAATTATAGTGTCCCTTGTAAATAGACATTCCCAGATATATGCCAATTTAAAAAGCAAAAACAAAAAATATGATTAGGCAAAAATTGATAATTTTGATCACATATATATACATGTAAAAGAGATAATATATAAGATATTTCAATGCAATGAAAAACAAGGAAAAATTGTCATAACATTTATTGGAAAAAACATTTTCTGTTATAAGAAGTTCTTAGAAATTTATAAGGAAAAATAAAACTCAATAGTAAACAGCACAAAGGATATATATGTTGCTAGTTTTCAGGAAAATAAATAGAAGAGTCTTAAATACTTAATTTCATTTAGGAGAGATGAAAATGAAATCTACCTACAAAAGGCATTGTTACAGCCATTAGATCAGAAAAATATAAAAATTTAACAATATACTTTTGAAAAAGTGAAATCAGACACTACAAAATTTCCTGTTATGGAGGCACTGTGATATAACTAAAGGTGGGGATTTTTTTTCTTTATCTATAAAGCTTGCAGATGAATTGACTTTTTAGCATACATGCTGCCTAAGAAAGCACATGCATTTACTTTTAAATCTTTGGTCTCCTTTGGGTTACTGTCTTTCATAATAATAATCCATAAGTAAGAAATAATATAGATCTTAGGTTATTTATTTAGATATTGTGTAATACAAAAGGTTAAATAAAAAGAAAAACAAAGAATTGGTTAAATTAGCTATGACATAAAACTACTCATGTGTTTTTCTCAGAGATTTTCATACATTGTTCTGGAAAGATCGCAGCGAAATTCAGTTCAAAGCAGAAATCAACAGCAGTGTGTACAGTGTGATAACAACTATGAGGGAAAGGGTAGACAACTGAAACATATGAGGTTCACTTTTATATTTGTGTTTTTGTTGAACAGACGGTGCTAGCCTTGATTATTTTAAGGCATATTCTAAGAATGTGAAGGCTTAGACATTGATGGGATCAAGATTTCTCAAAGAATACTTTTAGATATTACTTTAATTTTTCTCTCATGTGGTCAGCATCTCCATTCAAGAATTAGTATATTAAAAGAAATTACAAGAGTTATTTCTGCATCTTCTAATCAGTTCCCTTGGTCCTCCAGTCTGTTTCTTGTCTAGTACCATACTGTTTAACACAGTGGCCTGGTAATACAGTTGAAAATTGAGAATTATGATACCCTCTGTCATGTCTTTGTTGCCTAGAACAGCTTTTACTATCCTAGATGTCTTCTGATTTTGGATGAATGTTTGAATTATTTTCTTAGATCTGTGAAATATGCCTCATGGATTTCAATCGATATTGCATTAAATCTACATAGCAATTTTGTCAGTATGTCCACTTCAACAATATTGGCACCTTCTACCCAGGAGCAAGGGATGTTTTCCATTTTCTGACATCTTTCAGATCTCTTTTTCAGAGTACTGTAGATTTCAGAGAAGAGGTTTTTTATTTTCTTTGTGTGAGTGCTTCCTGGATGTTTCAGTTTTTTGGGTATCACTGTGAAGGGGATTTTTCCCCTATTTATTTTCAGTGAGTCTATCATTTGTACATGGGAAAGTTATTGATTTTAGGGATGTTGACTTTGTACCCAGCTACTCTCCCGAATCTGGTGATTAAGTCTAGCAGTGTTTGTCTGAGTTTTTAGAATCTTCTATATAGAGTATCATGTCATCAGCAAATAGTAACTGTTTAACATTTTCCTATCTTTATTCCTTCTAAAGAAGATCTGGGGATTTTTTTTCATAAGATAGAGTATTACTCAAAAACATAAAGAATGATAAATTAGAGACATTTATAACTAAATGGAAGGAAGATCCTGAATGATACAATGAGATATAAGAGCCTAGAAAATTATTTTAAACTTAGTCTTCTCCTGAATGTTTTGTAATAATGCTTCAAGTTTAAAGGCAACTTCAGTTGCAAGAAAAACATGTTTTGTGCAGCAGGAGACAGCTTGCCATGAGGAGCCACCTTTCTCCACAGAACAGGGGTAACTGTAGTGCAAGATCCTGTAGATCAAATTCAGCCAGGCCAGCACAAGCACTGCTAGTCTACACTCTCTGTCAAAAATTGACAAGCTCAACTGTGTGTTTTCTTTGCTTTTTTAAATTATATTTATTGGTACATTATGAATACACATGATAATTACATTCAACATTACGAGTTTGTACCAGAATATGACATGACTAGATTCTCATTTTTTCCCTTTTCCCCCCGCCCTGCATCCCCCATATACACAATCTTTGTTTTCTTTTTTGTTTATTATTACCACATTCATTTTCCCCTCGTTATTTACCCTGACACTCTGCTTTTAAATATTTTCTACTTCACAATATCAACTAAGCATACTACAACTCATTTACAACTTCATATTCCCATACTGTGTGTTTTCACTGACCAGTGTAGACCACATATTCATGTAAGTGATTGAACAAAACTGTACTAGGCTTTATCTGCCCTGTGAACTTCAACTTTTTCCTATGGTGGGAAAACCCCAAAGACACAGGAAAATTCTTAATTTATGGATCTTCCTAATAACTGGGACCACAGAGAAAAATATTTCTGCTTCAATTCTCTCTAATTCTCTTTAATATACTAATTTAATATACTAATTTCAATTCTCTAAGCAGGACTTGTCTGTGTGGATACCAATCACCATTGTTTATTTGTCTAATTTTGTACTCGTTATAACAAAAGAAAAGCCCTTCCTGAAACTAGAGAGCTTTACACATCTCTGGTATAAATGTTCTTCCTGTCACAGTGGCTCCCTCTCTCCTGAGATTTCCTTTAAAGATACTGAGACTCACAGATTTTCTTTGGCTCTTTGTACACATCTGTTTTGCATATTGAAATTTTTGTAGGTGCTTATTTACCTAATTGAAATTTTAAGTATATTCTAGGTCTGAGAATTCTAGAGTCATAAACCTTAGATACATCTTTGTAGACAGGACCACTGAAGTGAAGGAAACTAATCATTTCCTGAAGACTTACCAGGAAATAAAAGCTGATGTAACAACCTGTAGTGGCACATTAGCAGTTTTAGGAAAATTTAGAAGTTGTAGTAGAGAGTGTCACGTCCCGTTCCCGAGGGCTACTCATCTGGCATCAAACCATGGGCGGGGGTCATCACTCGGAGATGAAATGGTGGAGAAGCCTTTATTGCCAGCGCTCTCAGCACTTATATACAGCCCCACTTCCTTGTTCCCAACCTCCCCCAACCAGCCCCATAGGGGGTAGTCTTTGTCTATTTGTTTTCCTTTAATCACTGTGGCCCTGAGGGGCCTGCTGTTTAGCTGTTTACGCGCTGCCTTGCACTTCCTTGATGGAGCCGGTGTTCTTTAGCCTCAGGGGACCCCACAGAGAGGAAGCAAGAAAATGAGAAGTATTTTGTATTCCTTTTTTTAAAATGCTAAACAACTCAATGAACACTATACTCAATATATAGAAGCAATTGAGGTACAGAATGATGTAGTGGGAAGAACTCTGAAACCATGACCTTGAACAATTTATTCTAGTTGGAAAAAAAGGGGAGAGTGAATGAAATTGAGATCCTCAAGGTATCAATTTTTTAAAATATATGAATTGTAAAAGATAAGTTCTACTTTGTTTTTTAGCATAACTGGACAGTTTGGGTCAAAAATAAAATGAATGTTAAAACCTACTCTCAAATCTTTTAAAGATCCACAAAAGCATATCATAAGTCAAGTTATCAAAAATAGTTCAGAAGAAAAATCACAGGAAGGATTTTTTTGTGTTTAAATGATGACATAAATAAGCTGAAACATGAAGGTTCTATGATACTATCAAGGAACAAAAGCAAATACAGTACTGAACACCAAAATGTTGGTGCATGAACCAAAAACTAATTCAAAGTATATATTGTTAACTCCATTCATTAAACTAGCTTAAAGGTTTAATCTCATTTCAGTGAATAAATTTAGTATATGAAGTGAAACATTTGAAGATAAAGGAGGAAAAGATCAAACTAAAAACAAACTATGAAAATGAGCTTTTTCTTTTATTAATTTAGTGATTTTTATTTCTTCATATGTTATCATGTGTGTATATACCTGATGTTTAAAACAAATACTTTTGAAAAATTTATTACATACATTAAAGCGTTGGTTGAAAAAGGTATTTTGTCAGTGATTTAGATGTAAATTCTATAGTGAAGAGTTTCTAGACACAAATTGAAATGGAGAAACTAAGAATTGCACTTAAAAATGGAGTGTAACCTTGTTAATTCAATGATTGTGTTTATGAACATCGAGTATATATGAAGTATTTGCCCATATTTCTGCAACAAGATTTCTTGCTATTTCAACATTATCTACAAATACCTCATTGCAGAACTTGAACTCATATGCTGACAAAATGCTTTTCATTTAAGATTTTATTTTGAATAAAGAAAAGAATTCCACAAGAAAAACATTCAATATGGACTATGGACCCAAAGCAGTGACATACAAATTCTCCATCGTAAATTTCAGAAAAAATGTTCTATAGTTGTCTCTGAGCCTCAGAAGATATATTCTGACCCCAAAACAAAAATAATTTAAACTGAGAAAAAGAAAAGCCTCAGTAGTTTATCTGAAGTTTGTAATGTGGAGAATTCCATGAAGAGGATTATTGTGATGAGAACAGAGAACTGTCTCAGAGTCTTCATTCTAACAGTAATAAGGGATGACTTCATTTGGGACCTGATCAGGATATGAAAGAAAGGAAGTAATTAATTATTCGGTTAAACAAAGCACTCAGGTATTATTTGGAGAACATTTACTTACATGTCTTTGGAACATTAGAAAGAAAAAAATACAGAAGCCAGAAGGTAGCATATGCGGTTTAGCTTGGTGGCACCTGCCTATAATCTTAGTGTAAGGGCTGAAGCAAGAGTATCACAGGTTCCAGCATAGCTGGGCAGTTTAGCAACAAACATACACACACACACACACACACGCATGCATACATATATGCACACACATACATGGTGAGGATATAGCTCAGTGGTAGAATGTTTTTGTTGTGTGTTCTAGCCCTTTGGCTCCATCTCCAGTAGTATTGGAAATACGGTGAAGCGGGAGCAATTATTTACTAAAAGTACACAAAAAGACTCAAAAATATAAAACAGCAAGTATAGGTTTGTCTTCATCTTTCAGGGAAGATAAATAACAGAAGAAAAGAACAGTGATATAAAATTGCCACTGGGGCAAGGGAGGGATTAATATGCTGATTAACTGGTGACTCTTTTGTGAATTTTTCATTTTAAAATCATTTTTCTAAACTGGCATATTACTTAAACAAGTAGTTGAATTAAACTCTTTGGAGGGATTATAAGTATGTTTGTTTTTCTCTTTAATTTTTCTTTTTTAAAATGTGTCCAAGTTATTATTATATAAGCCTTTTAATCAGTCAAGTAAGTACTTTAATTTTTAATGATATGACCCAGAGATTTTTCTTTCTAAAATAATCTTAGGATTATAGCTATGTAAGATTTTCTCCCTTGTGTTTCTCCTGAAGTGTGATTCAGTGATTTATCTTTGTAGTACTGCCTTGATTAATGTCAAGATATATTTAAAATAATAATGAAAATATGAGGAAACTGTAAATGTTAAAAATGGAAACAGATTATCTTGGTTAAAAGTTATTCTTCTGAGCAAACTAAGAGTAAATTTATTGTTACTATATGTATAATGGGTTATGCATATAAATAATGGGTTATACAGATAAACATTAATTTGTTATAGTAGTTTTTAAAAATAACAAATTAAGATGATTCCCTCCTAAATCTCAAATGCTAATATCAGGCAGTTAGCACTGATGCCTGTTAAAATTTATGTTTGCAAACCATCCGTTGGTTGGTAACTGCTCTTGTGATGATTAAGTTTGTTTATTAAAAACCTATAAAACATTACTTTTTTCTACTAAGCAAACCCTCATAAATAGCTACAGGTAAACTGGAAAAACAGAATATTAAATATCCAGAATTATTAAATATCCTGTAGGAAGAAGGGTTTTTAATTACTCCAGTAGTAAAAGACAATCATTGCCAGGAAACAACTTAACTTTTTGCCCTTAATATGATACAGTACCTACATTTAAATAAAGAAAATAGACATTTAAATAAAGAATACATTTAAATAAAGAAAATAGACATACTGTCTTACTTTTTCATTCCTGATATAAAATATCGGGCACCCAAAGGTAAAGGAGGAGATATTCACTTACCACATAGTTTAGAGGGGTCTCACTTACTGGTTGGCTGCCCCCAAGGCAGGAGGAGATTGCAGAGGAGAAACAATTCAAAGCAGACAGAAGCCAGCAATAGCAAGCAAACACCACAACTCTTTCTGTCCTTTATATTTCATCCTAAGTGTGGGTAATGCTCACATCTTTAATCCTAGAGCCCTTAGTCCTAATATAACACTATGAATCAATCCCAGCATTACATGTCCTAGATCCAGCCACCTGTGAAAAGTTCCACCTATGACGTCACGAGGCTTTAGAGGACATGTAGACACACGCCATAATATATATTCTTTGAAGAAAATAATACAGGACAGAGTCATAGTTTACTTGAAATTTAACATTATAGAAGTAACTGCTATGAAGGGAACTATTGTTCACAGCAGAAGGGGACAAATTGGAGTCTCTCAATCTATTGCCAAGAGTAGCTCTTATTTCTGTGGATATCTAGTCCTTCCAATAAGGCATGTGGCAGATGTGTCCATTGTAGAGAGGGCTTAGACTGCAAAATTGTCTTTGTTTTACCTTCAGTAAAATCATCTTATATTTGAAGATATTATTAATACAAACTATGAGATATAAAAAATACACACTCACATTGAGTCACACATATCCACACACCCACAACACAAAATCAAGTGATGGGAAGATAACTTACTCATTCCCTTATTGCAGCCAAGCTGATTATTTGCCTGTCAAAACCATGACTTCATTAGAGTGAAACTAGCTATAGTAATTAACACATGAAGAATCTTTTAAACTTAAATATGAACTCAGTGTATGTACAGGCTAATCAGACAAATGTCCTTCATGAATTAATTTGTGACCTGAGACTGAAGAAAATGTTGTATCATTGGCATGCAGCATTTAAGGGGTTTCCGTGTTAACACTATCCCAGTCAGCTGGAAATGAAGGAGTATGGAAAGCCACAGAGGTTGGCATGCAAATGGGCCACTTCCACACACTTCTGTTTGTAGGAAAAGTAAGCATGTAATGAGATTGTACCATGATATGCCCCAGTTGAAAGGTGGCAGCCAGAAGACTGCTGCAGTGACACCTAAGGCAAATACATTATGTACTGGCACAATACATATCACTCTACATTTAAACTTTTAGCAGTAGCAATCATACATAATCTATGAGGTCAGGTATCTCCATTGAAAAAATTGGATACGGGATTCACATCTTTTGATTAAACACAGATACCAAACAAAAACCACATCCCTTACTTTTATTTAATTTCTCAGAAATTTTAAGTCTACAAAAAGAAGTTTAAAATAGAGACATGGGCTGGCTCTAATTTAAGCCCATTAATGGAGGATTTATTATTCTCAGAGTAATTCAAGTTCTTATGTGAAGGTGAGTTATGTGATCAAGGTGTGGAGGGGTCAATGAACAGGGCACAAAACATAAGCAAGGCTCTTACTTCTGCCTTTAGTCATTTCAATGCTATGTGGCCCACAGAGGGACAGAAGAAACTCCTCCACATTAGTTTAGCGTGATCAGCATGGGAAGCCATAAATTCCAGAGGGAAAACACACAAGAAGACTGAGTCAAGCATGAGCTGGGGGCAAGGTGGTGACTGCAGATATCCTGCCTGTGCAGGACTCCTTGGAGTGGGGAAGCAGGCGAGAGACAAGCACAGTGGAGTGAGTTAGGCCTGTGGAGACCAGCAGAGACCTGTGGTGACTTCTAGATGGTGCTTCTCAGAAGAGCCTCCAGAGAGACAGCAGAAGCTCCACAAAACTGCCAAAGGAGCTAGAGATGCCAGAAGCTGTACCCTTAGGAGCCTTAGGCTCTGTCGTTCAGACTGGGGGCTGTAATGTTAAACACTGACAGCCACTGGCACTCAAAGCTGCTAACATCGAGAGAGATATTTCTGCTAGGTTTTTTTTGTTTGTTTGTTTTGTTTCATTTTGTTTTTCTATTTGAGTAGATTGAAAGAATCCTCCACCAGTTGGTGTCAGTAACTGTCATAAATGGTTCCTTGATGTATTGTCTTCATTTATTTTCAATTTTGAAACTTTCTGCCTCTGATTTTCAGTAGTTTAATTATGACATATCTAGATAGTTTTTATTTTTACCTTTTAATCTTGTTTGAGATATGCTTAACTTTTGAAAGAATTTTTACTTTTATAGTAACTACAGATTGATGAGTTTTTAAAAACAGTCCAGAATTTTTCATATGTTTATAATTCAACTTCCTCAACATATTTAGTAGTTTGTCAAAATAAGTGATTTATAAAGAGTAAACTAAACTACATACTTTGTTTATATCTTACTACTTTTTTGCATGCATTCATTTTGGACATTTTATTGCTTTTCAATTTGTACATCCAGTATCACAATCAGATCACAGACTTTGTCATCACAAAGGAATTCCCCACTCTGTCCTTTACATTACAACCCTCTTTCCTCCTCCTAATCCCTGGTAACCACTTATATACTGTTTATCTCTGTAGTTTTTCACTGTAAGAGTGTTACATAAATGGAGTCATATAGTATACAAAGATACCAAAATGTTCACCTAAACATAAATCCCTTAAGATACCTCCAAGTTGTTGGCTGCATATGGGTTTTTTGCTGTATATAATTCCATTACATGTCACAGAATGATTTAACATTCTGTGCAGTTAAGGGCATTAGGTCATTAGAAGTTATTAGTGAGAAATTGTTCTGTGACATTAATGTACAAATTTTTAAGTAAGATTTTCTTTTCTCCAGGGTGAGCAATGATGAGCACTGTTGTTGAGCTTTATGGTGAGCATATATGTGAGCTTTCAAATGTGACAGCTAAGTTCTTTAGTGACACTAAAATGTTATAAAATTTCATGCTCATGTCAGTGTACCATTTCTCTTCTTCTTCCCTTCTGATACAGGGATTTCGTTATATTTTAGGTGTTTTAATGGGTAGGCCATGATATATCATGTTATTTTAATTTGTGTTTTACTAATGTTGTTTGTAGTATTCATGTATCATTTACACATACTCTTCTATGAAGTATTCATAAGACTTTTGCAGATTTAAAAAGACATTTTCTGTTTATCATTTGGGAGCTCAGAACACAATCTGAATATATACTGTCTGTTACACGTGTGATCTGCAAATACTTTCTCTTGACTGAAGCCTTCTTTTATCATCCATTACTAACATGATCTTGAGTGAAGTAAATCTGTTTAATTTTTATGGGGACAAATGTATTGGTTATGTGTGGTGTTGGAACTGGGGATTGAACTTGGACCCTTGTACTTTCCAGGTACCACTTGAACTAAATCCCTAGCTTGATTTGTTTTATGGATGGTGACTTTTAGTGTTGTATCTAAGAACTTGTTGCCTAATTTAAAGCTCAAAACAATGAATTCTAGCCACAGAGCTTTACATTTTGTACTTATCTTATTCATTTCTATAAAATCTGGTGCTTAAAGAGTTCCTTCATCTACAACTGGTGGTTCAATTGTATTCTGGCACCATTTTTTTGGACAGGGTCTCACTGTGTTTTTCAGGCAGGTTTTGAACTGCTAATTGATATCTGTTGATGAGGTGGACCGTGGATCTTTTTAAATGACCAAAGGATATATTTCTTTCATTCAACCAAGTATCAGATTCACTTTGGCATTTACTGTTTGTTCTTGTTTATAAAATATTCTTATTTTCATTTCTTCATAAGTACTATTAATTTTGTTTTCACATTTGCCTATAAAACTGTATCTTGTTTTGCCTATAATAATATATACATGTATGTGTATATATATATTTCTCAGACTTAAAATCCTTCCTATTATGTCTTTACCTCTTCCTCCATTTTAGTACAGCTAATAAAGGGAAAATATTAAATATTTATATATATCTATCTATATATAAAATTGCTATTTTCTATAATGGCATAAGAGATTTAAGTATGAGTAATAATCTATGTACCCCCAAAATATAAATATAGTTCTATAATTATTTTTTCATGTTGAATATCTAATCCACCAATATAAGCATTTTCATACTGCACAGCTGCATTTCCATTTAAAATTTCTAGTATGTATGGTTTAACTTTTTCACACTCAGGGCATAGAAAATTTAGAAATATATTTCCATTAAAAATGGTTAGTTTTTCTGTTTCTTTTCTTCAAAACATGCATTCATTTGGAATGTAACAACAGCAAATAAGATCAAATGGGGTTATATTATTATTCAGAGTAGGACTGAAAGATATGTGATGTATTGCACATAATAATTCCATCATGTTGGGCTGGGGATTTAGCTCAGTGATTCTGGCACCTGCCTTGCAAGCACAAAGTCTCTAGTTCAATTTCCCGTTAACCATATACAACAATGCCAGACATAGTGACTCACGCCCACCAGCAATCAGCACCACACACCACGATGCTGAGCGTGATGGCTCACACCTGTAATCCCAGAATTTGGGAGATGGAAGTGGGAGGATTGCTGTGAGTTCAAGGCTCACCTGGGTGATATAGTGAGCTCAGGGCCAGCCTGAACTACAAAGCAAGATCTTGTCTCAAAAAAAAAAAAATTTCATTGGGTCATAGCTATAGTTTTTTATTTGATGTACTTCAAAAGAGAAAAAAATGAAAGATTGGATAAAACTGTCATTATTCTGAGTGGATTGTTAGATAGACAGGAGCATACATTCTGTAAAATAAGTATGTGTGTATTCTTTGAGGTGGGTGTTGCCCTCTGTCAGTCAGTAAAATTAGCAGTTAGGTTGCAAATTTTCATTTATATCTGTAGTATGTATAGGCAAGGATTCCAAATATTTGGGAATCACAAATCTAAATCTCATATTTTTCAATCTTTTAGACTTTTGGAAGGCATTATTATTGAAATACTAATGTTGCAAGCATTTTGAGATTACAATACAATAAAATTGTAATTATAAAAATCCAGGAAATTTTTCTTCACTTAGATATAGTGAGCAGCTGTTAACCAGGGGGAAAAGTTACAATAAATACCCTAAAGGGCTCAATGTATAGCTATAACTGTGCATTTTCCATATTTCTTTTAGAGCATAATTAGACCTAATTAGGACATCTCAATTGAATTTTCATTTAGAGTTAAGGAAAAATATATTGTGCATGTTATGTACAATAGTCATAAATATATATTTTAAAATAGTTTTTCCTTGATATAGTAAGGACTCCCATTCACATCCAGAAGCATGTTGATAATGTGTTTTCACAAGCAAGCTAAACAAGCCCCAGCTAGATACTGTGCTAAGCAGTTCAATCACCTGCAAGTGTAAATTCCTCATAAGATCAAACTTCATTGCCAAGTTAAGCATGAAAAGTACTTTCCTTATATGTGATTGGAGTATACTCAACAATAAAGTAATATATAATATATATATTAAGTAATATATATAATATATAATATTTATATATATTATATAATATTTATATATATATTATATATATAATTGTTGATAGAAACTAATGGAATGCAATAAAACCCACTCAAAAATAAAGACCTCATTCAGTGTAATAAAACACACATGATTGTGTTTTCCTCACTGCTGAATAAAGTGCCTGACACTCCACATGGATCCCAGTCCTCCAGGACGATGTTGTCTCTCCTGGACTTTCAGTGTTTGTTATTCCCTTTCTCAAATTTCTGAAGAATAACTCAACAAGAGGTACAAGAATATATAATTTTCTATTGATCAGTTTTAACAAATAAGTTATCAACTTCACTTTGCTAAAATATATTTGAGTGGCTTTTCTTTATAAAGAGAATTATAATCATTAAGTAGGCCTATAATTTCTTGGATGTACTCACTTTATCTGAGATCTGCTTCATTGCAAAATTGAAGTCATAAAAAAGGATATTCCAATGAATCTATAAATTCTAACCTTCTCCACATTTATACAAAGAAAATTTTTTACATAACAAATAGCTCAACTGTTCCAAAGTAAAAGTTACCGTGGTAACTTTGTAATAGTCGCAAACAATAGACCATTATTTTAGCAATCAAGGATTGATTCTTCATTTGGGGGAAATACAGTAAAAGACAAACAATGGCCCTAACCTGTTTCATTTGTTAATTTTTTAGTATTGTCATTCTTTTTCTAAATTAAGTCTGTATTCTCTAGCTGTACTAATTGCTCCAGTGTTTGTCCAAGGGTGTGTAATGCATGTGAAATTACGAAAACATAAAATAGTGCTGTCCAGGTCACCCTCACTGTCACCCAGAAGCTGCAACCCTTTCATTTGTGGATGCCATTTTAGGAAGAAGGAAACAGGCACACTTGGTGGAGGCAGAAATATTTACCCTCTGGACAAGCCAACAGCCCGAGATAAGAGAGACTGTCAGGACCAGGAGGAATGTAAGGCTTTTGTTCTTTTCTTCAATTTCCAGCCTCTGGAAATGGAAAATTTTCCATTTTCCCACCCTTTTATACTTTTCTGAAAACCTCTGCAGCTTTGTGGGGTTTTCCCCCTTTTTAGAAGTTAAAGGCTCTCAAAGTCATTTAAAAAAAAAAGTGCTTACCTATAAACACCAAAGACAGGAGACACCAGCTTGCTCTAAGAAGTGGGAGAGGTGTCGAGAGGTATCCTCTGAGATGCACAGGGCCTCACTGGGTCCTCCGATCCATGTACTTCTGGGTCAGCTGGAACTACAATTTGCTTCAGGGAGGCCAAGTAAGGAAAGACACAGCCAATGTCTGTAGCAGCATTTCTCATACAACCGGCATGGGCGACCTAATCCTGAGACCACAGAGACAAGGAGCCTTTGGAGAGATGCCCAGGGAAGTAATTTTAAATCATACTCATCTGCTGTGTCTTAAACTCTTTTGATAAAAGGAGCTCCTCTGCATTCCTCTTTCAGCACTCCGCTGGACTCTCCTTATCTCTGTCACTCTTGAAATCCAAGGGCACAGGTCGGTCTGCCTAATGACACAGCTTCACTTTGCATCCTGGGAAGCTGCCCTAAACTCTGCAGATGCCTGTGTTCATTCAAGAGGCAATAACTGACATTATTCTTTGAACTTTCAGTCTACTGGCTCAAATCTAGAAGGAGTCCTCTGGTTTTCTTTTTTCTTTCTCCTGTTTAAAAAAGAAATCCCTTCTTATCCTTTTTATCTGAGTTGTACATCTATCAGGAAACTCAAATCCTTAAGATTTTCTGATATTAGTTAGCAGTAGAGGTAGGGAGATCCACAAGAGCAGCAGAGCTCAGGAAGGCTGACCTTGGCCCTGGGGTAGTTAGGAATCTGGCCCTGTTGAGGGGAAGACAAAGCCCCCCTAGCACATCCAGCCACACAAAAAGGAGGCAGGCCTGTGGTCTCTAACATTCCTAGTTTAAGAGGCCAAAGCCCCTTTGCAGTCCTTCACACTGTCTGATACCCTTGGGCCCAGGGCCCTTTTCTAACCTTGCTGCTAGGTGATTTCTTCCAGGGCTCACTTCCTCCTCCATATGCTTTGGCTATTCTTTTGCTATTCTTACACTTTTGGTTCAAATCTGTCTCTTAATCTAAATCATGAAATTTAGTTGATTTGAGTTACTAAGTGATATTACCATACTTAAAATATTTTCTTCCTATTTCACAATCCTACATTCTGGATCTCATTTCCACCCTCAGTTTCTTGTATTAGAGAAACAATAGTACTTACAGATTTATGTCCTATTTATTTTACTTATGAGTATGGTCTCAAGGTGTGTCTACTTAAACATAAATGTCTCTAATTTATCATTCTTTATAATTGAGTAATATTCCGTTTTATTTTTTAGAATACATACAACTTCTTTATCCAGTCTCCAGTTGATGGATATTTGGGCTGTTTCCAAGATTTAGCTATTACAAACTGTACTTCTACAAACAGGTGCACATGTACTGCTGTGGCCTGATGATTATAACTCTTTCCTGAAGATACCCAACAGGGAAGTACTGGTCAAATGGAACCTCTCATCCTAGTTTTTTGAAGAATCTCCACATTGATTTCCACAGTGGTTGAACCAGTCTACTTCACACCAACAGTGTAGAAGGATTCTTTTCTCCCCACAATCACACCAACAGATGTTATTGGTTGATTTATTGATAGAAGCCATTCCTTCTGGAGTGATATGAAATTTCAATGTTGTTTTCATCTGAATCACTTGAACAAGTGATATTGAACATTTTTTCATATGAGCATTTCCTGCTTTTACTTATTCAACTGAAAAATATCTTTTCATTTCAGATGCTCATTTTTGAATTGGATCTGTAAATTGAGGGGGTTCTGACTTTTTTAAGTTCTTTGTATATTCAAGAACTACTTTGTCTGAGAAAGTTTTTTGGCTGGTAATACTTTTTCCTGTATTGTAAGTTTCATCCTGCTGGGCCTCATGAAACTGTTTAGATTGTGTTTTTGCTCTGTTGTTGGTTTCTTTTGCTCTCCAGAAGCTTTTTAATAAGATGTGATCACAGTTGCTGATTCTTTGTACTTGTTCCTGTGCTACTGAGAATTTGTTCATGGTCTTTCTCTATGCCAGTGTCCCAAGAAGTCTGCCTAACCTATCTTCCTGTCTTTAGTGTGTTCTTTTCATATTTAGATCTTTAATCTGCTTTTATTTCAGTTTAAGGTGTAGCAGAGATGTAGGTCTTTGGCAGGTTGAAAATCAGTTTCTCTAGCACCATTTATTAAAGAGATTACCTTTCTTCCAATAAGAGTGTTAAGCTATTTTGTCAAAGATGAAATGTCTTAGTTTGTCTGCTATTCTTTCTGCCTCTTCTAATTTATTCCATTGGTCCTCGAGTCTATTTCTTTGACAGTGCATGCTGTTTTTATGATAGTGGCCTTTTAGAATAGTTTCAAGTTGGGAATTGTGATACCTCCTCCCTTGTCTTTATTGCCTAGAATTTCTCTTGCTATTCTGGGTTTCTTCTGGTTCCAAATGAATTTTTGGATTATTTTTACTAGTTCTGTGAAATATACTGTTGAGATTTCAACAGTAATTGCATTGAATCTATATAGAAGTTTTGGAAATGTGGTCATTTTCACTATATTCATTCTTCCTGCCCAGGAAAAAGTATGTCTTTCCATTTCCTGATATCCTCTTTGATTTCCTTTGTCAGAGTGCTATAGTTTATAAATTAGTAGTCTTTTACTTCTTTCATTAGTTGAGTTCATAGGTATTTCATATTTTTGGATGCTGTTTTGAAAGGAATTCTTTCCCCAATTTCCCTCCCAGTGAGTCTGCTATTTATGTACAAGAAGGCTATTAATTTTTAAGCGTTGACCTTGTATCCAGGTACTCTAGTGAATTTGGAAATTAAGTCTAGAAGTCTCTTGAAGGAGTATTTGGGGTCCTCTGTATAGAATATCATGTCATCAGCAAATAGTACCAGCTTAACTTCTTTCTTTCCTCTTTTATTTCTTACACTTGTCTAATTGCTGTGGCTAATATTTCCAGAATTATATGAACAGGAGTGGTCATAGTGGATACTCTTGACTTGTTCCTGATTTTAACATGAAATATTTCAGTTTTTCACTTTTTAGTATGATGCTGAGTCTTGGTTTTTCATAAATAGCTTTTATCAGGTTGAGATAAAAAAAACCTTCTGTTCTAATTTTCTGGAGGGTTTTAATCATAACTGGGTGTTGAATTTTGTGGAATGCTTTTTCTGCATCTATTAAGATAATTGCATGGTTTTTTGTCCTTGACTCTCAATATAGTGTATTATATTTATTGATTTCCATATGTTGAACAATGTTTGTATCTTTGGGATAAATCCAAGCTAGTCAGGCTATATAATCGTCTTGATGATCCTTTGTATTCTGCTTGCCAGTACCTTATTTAGGATTTTTGCATCTATGTTCATTAGGGAGATTGGTCTGTGTCCTCTTTTATTGGTTGGGTCTTTCTCTGCTTTGGAATCAAGGTAATTCTTGCTTCTAGGAATGAATTTGGGAATATTTCAGTTTCATGAAAGAGTTTGAAAAGTAGTGACATTAGCTATTCCCTGAATTTTTAGTAGAACTCAACAGTGAAGCCATCAGGACCAGCAGTTTTCTTTGTCAGTTAGTTTTTAATTACATTTTTAATTTCACTGATTGATACTGGGGTGTTTAGCATTTTCATATCTTCTTTGTTCAATTTCAGTAATTCATACGTGTTTAGGACTTTGTCCATTTCTATTGTTTTCCTTTTTAATGAAGAATAGTTTCTCAAAGGAGGTATTGATTACCCTCTGAATTTCTGCTAAATCTGTAGTTTCACCTTTTTCTTTCCTACTTGTATGAAATCTAGCCTTTTCTCTCTATTTTTTATAAAATTGGCTAAAAGTTTGTAAATTTTATTTATTCTTTCAAAAACTAACTCTTCAATTCATTGATTTCTTTCTTTTTCTTTTTTTTTTTTTCTTTTTTTTTTTGGCTCTGTTTTTTTTCTTTTAATCTCCATGGCATTGATTTCTACTCTCTTCTTTATAATTTCCTTTCTTATAAAGCTTTGGGATTATCTTCTTTTCTTAGAAGCTTCAGTTTCACCATTAGGTTGTTTATTTGAGCTGAATCTGTTTTTATGGTATGGACATTCACTGCTATGAATATTTCTTGTAGAAATGCTTTCATCATGTTTTGTTTCTGTACATTTTACTGGTACTATCATTTAATTGTTGAAACTGTCCAATTTTTCTTTAATTTTCTCTGTAACCCATTGATTGCTCAGAAGAGTGTTGTTTAATTTCTATTTATGACATTCTTGTGGCTTTTTCTCATACTGATCTCCAATGTCATTACACTGTAGTCTGACAGTACACAGGGAATAATTTCAAATCCTTTGCATTTACTTAAGCTTATTCTATGAGCTATCATGTCATCTCTTTTGGAGAATGATCCATGTATATCTGAGAAGAATATATATTCTGATTTTATTAGGTGAAACACTCTGTAGATATTTATTAACCGTGTATGTTTAAAAGTTTGCTTCAGTTCTAGTATTCCATTATTGATTTTTTTGTTCAGTTGATCTATTTGTGATAGTGGGTTTTGAGGTCCCCCACTAATATTACATTACAGCTTATTTGGCTTTTAATGTCCATTATTTTTTATATAGTTGGAGGCACTAGCATTTGGTGCATACATATTTATTATTGTCATCTCCTCCTCTTAGACTGTTCCCTTTACAAAGATGTAGTGGCCTTCTTTGTCTCATAATTAGTTTTGCTTTGAAACCTATTTTTTCTGCAAATAAGCTAGCCATTCCTGTGCTTTTGTGAGTTTCCTTTACAGGAAGAATTGTTTTCTATCCTTTTACTTTTAATTATGAATTTCTTTTTAAAAGTAAGTGTTTCTTGAATACAGAATCTTATTAGATCTTACTTCCTTACCCATTCTGCCAGTCTATTTCTTTTGTTAGAAGAATTGAGACTATTAACATTCATGGTTATACCTGTATATAATGTCGACTTATCCTTATCGTGGTATTTTCCTGCTGTTGGTTTTATGCTTTATTTTTCCCTTCCTTTTCATTTAATTCCTTACCTTGCCTAATGGCTGCACTCTGTTGGGCCTCATGGAATTGTGAGTCTCATTGTCTTTCTCTAGGATATTGTTTAGAATTATTTGGAATGCTGATTTGGTATTTGTGAAGTTTGTCAGGTGTTATTTGATTGTGCGTGTATCATATTTCCTCATCAATATTTTTGTTGTTTTGAAGGTTATATCAATTGAAGTTGGAAACTGTTTTCCTTAAGAGTTTGAAAAACCTTACT
>PVIR01009662.1:0-52436 GCA_004026965.1 Petromus typicus | reverse complement strand
CTGGCACACCATACGAGGCACTCAATCAATACAGTCACAACACCTTCTCCCATCTTCTTTAGAGGCAGGAAGGCTCTGGCTCCTGCGCTGCTACAATGGTGTTGCCTGAGGCTCCAATGGGCCTGCCTGCTCACCAATACAGAGTCTCTGGGCTCACGTGTGCAGTCGGCCTGGAGGCCAGTAGGCTGTAGGCCCTGTGTAGCTGCAATGGTAGGGGCTGATGTCCCAACAGGCCCACCTACTCACCAATACAAGGTGACTGGATGTGCTTCTGCAGTTGAGGTGGAGAAAGTCAGACTCTGACCTGCTAACCTGAGTCCCTGGGCACTCTTCCGGCGTGGGCCTGGAGGCCAGTAAGCTCTAACCCTGGCACAGAATTGGTGACGCAGATTCGGTGGCGCATTCACTGTTTCCCGAGGCACTCGCGGCTAAACTCAGTCTCTGGGCACGGCATGGGCCTGGAGGCCAGTAAGCTCCAACCCCGGCACAGATTCGGTGATGCAGATTCGGTGGTGCACTGGCCGTTTCCCAAGCCTCCCGCTGCTAAACTCAGTCCCTGGGTGCTCTTCTGGCATGGGCCTGGAGGCCAATAAGCTCCAACCCCGGCACAGATTCAGTGGCCCTGTCGCCGCTTCCTGAGCCGCCCGCTGCTAAACTCAGTCCCTGGGAGGTCTTCCAGCGTGGGCCTGGAGGCCAGTAAGCTCCAATCCCAGCGTCTATATCGCTCATTTTCTTATTCCACTTTAAATATGACTTTGTTTTGTTTGAATAGATCGTCCCTTTTTTCTGTCTCTCTTCTTTTCTCACTATTTCTCTTTCAACTTATTTCCTGAGTGTTTCTTCTTATTTTTCCTCTAGTTTAATTTCCATTCCTCATATTTATCCTTTTCTGTTACTGGTATGTAACACTATTAATTTCCCTTTATTCCTTAATAGAACTTTTATGTCAATCTTTCCACCTTCTCGTATTCCATTATTTAATTTTTCATGACTTATTCCTTTTTGTTCTTTCTTTTTCCATATCCACATCATTTACCCTCTCGAATCTGTAGGTAGTTAACTATGTCTCACTATAGCTAAATACTTTTCTATTTTGAAAGGAAGTAAAATTGCTCTGTTGAGTGGATATTTCCTGTATAATAAATACATGGTTTGTCTTAGAGCTCGATCTATAAATATAGATCTTGTTCTTATGGCTAAATGTAATACAGTGCTAACTATTAGTTTGTCATTTCATACTTTTGTTATTGTTGATTGTAATAGTTTATTTTTATTGTTTATTGGTACAATTTAAGTATAAATTCTGATCTCATTCATCATTGAGAATTTGTACCTGCACATGATGTATCTCTCTACTGTTGATGGGAGTGCAGACTGGTGCAATCACTGTGGAAATAAGTGTGGAGATTCCTCAAAAAAACTAGAATTCGAGGCCCCATTTGATGCTGCTCTTTTTCTGCTGGGTATGTTCATGAGAGAAGTAACAGCATCAGACTACAGTGATATTTGTCCACTCATGTTTTATAGTGGCACAGTTTGTAATAGCTAAAGCTTGCAAACAGCCCAAATGCTCATCAACTGGAGACTGGATAAAGAAGATATGTGTGTGTATAAGATGGAGCAATACTCAACCATAAAGAATGATAAATTAGAGACATTGAGAGCTAAATGGGTGCACCTTGAGGCCAGACCCATAAATGAAATAAATAGGATGCAAATGTGTAAATGCTGTATCACTTTTCTGGTGTGAGAAACTGAATGTGTAAATGAGGTCCAGCATGCATGATAGGTACTGTGAAATAGGAAGAAAATGTTCAAAGGGAAAGGGTAACTGGTTGGGAGTAGGAGAAAGCAAAGAAGGGAAAGAAAAATTTTGATGACAAAAAGGAACAAATGGGAATGATCCTTATATATATCGGGAGTAGGGTTGTAGTGAGGGCAGGAGAATGGGAAGAAATAAAAATCAAGATATCCTATGTACAGCGACAAATTCTCAATGAAAAATGAAATCGTAATGTATTCCTAAAATGTACCAATAAAGTCAATTAAGAAAAAATGCCATTACTAGAAATTCCATTAGATCCAGCTATTCTCCTTCTAGGTCTCTTCTAGAAAGAAAGACAATCTATTACATCGATACATCCATACCCATGCTTATAGCTGCACAATTCCTAATAATTAATCTTGGAATTCAATAACAAATGAATGGATAAAGAAAGTGTAGTATTCTCTATTCCTCTTTCTTTCTCCCCTTTCTTCTTCCTTCCCCAACTTGTCTCTCCTTCCAATGGGAACTCATTACTGTAAGAAAGTGTTCATCTCCACTAAGTAGAAATATTTATCTTCACTTCTGGAAATAATGCTCTCCTAGTCCTAATCACTCGTCCTTTTCTGAAAGTGTTCATTTGGGTTTTTAGGAGGAACACATGGTCCTGGAAGTGTGACTTACCTGCCAGGAGAGTCTATGGCATCCCAACAGACCAAAGTGGCAGTGATCTCCCCAGTTCCCATGACTGTTGAATATTGCATAATGTACCTCAAAAACTCAAGGGAGGACATCCTCATAAGTGAAATAAATAGGTCACAGATGTGTAAATATTGTATCTTTCTCTAGTATGAGAAAAAGAAGTTGTAAATAAGTTGTAGTATGTATAGTTGATATTGTGAAATAGAAAATATTTAAAAGGAAAAGGGTGTAAGGGTAAATAATGAGGGAAAAAAGAATGTGAAAATAATAAAGAAAAAAGGAAACAAAGCTTATGTATATATGGGGTTGGGGGTTGCAGGGCAGGGGTGAAAGGGGAAAAACTGAGAATCAGGTCATGTCATATTCTGGTACAAACTCTCAATGTTGAATGTGATGATGATGTGTATTCATAATATACCAATAAATATTTAAATTTAAAAAATAAAAAAATTTAAAACTCCAAGGGAAACAAAATATTTAGAGAAAAACTGGATTTAGGGTAAATAGTCTATTTGGGGCTTAATCTTGCTGTCCATGTTGTAATGAGAAATTTCTGACTTCCTCAGAGGTGGAAAGTGTTTCCCAAAGAGATGCAATTAAGCAGATCCACTTCAATAAATGGAGGAAAGTGATTTTTAGGGCTTGCTAATGTGCCAATGACATTTCCTAATATATGTGCCTAAGTGGACAAGAAATAAGGATATTCAGGAAATGTGAAAAAGAAATAAGAATATCAGTTGAAATGGGACAATCTATACAACACTGGAAAGGGTGGGAGAAGCTGGCTCAGGGATATGGAGGCCAGGCTCCTTGTCCAGGGTGTACTTCTATATCGAGCACAAGCCTGGCTAGGATGTCTCAGTGATAGGCAGAAGAAATCAAGATGGGTAGTACTGACACTAGTCCCTTCCAGACCTACCTCAGTCCCTCTTGGGAGTGAAGAAATTATGAAACATAAGATGTGTAGGGAACATTTAGACTTTTGAGAGTCTGTGGTATTTTTCTTCTCCTCTTGCTCAAATTTAGTTTTATGATTGCAAGTACATTCTTGGGCAGGTATGTTTGGCCCTAGAGAACTCAAAGGAGCCAGGGTGGAGTTGAGAATAGGGTGCTAATAAGGTTCTGGCATTGGTTTTACTCAAGGCCTAGGGAACAACTGTGAATAAGACTGTCTTTTCAGATAGTACAATCCAGTTCTCCAAACAGAAAGCTATGCACACATTTTGGTTGAGTAGAAGACTATCTTAGAAGTAGCTTGCCCTTATGGCTTAAAGTGTCCTCTGTCTCATGAGAACCCAGAAAGTGGTAGAGGGTACAAATCTATGACATTTAGCAAAGCTGAGTATTCCCTGTGGGTGTAGCTGAGCAGGAATTCTAACTCTGCTTAGTTACCCCAAAGATTCTGTTACACAGATCATGGTCAGCTCCAAGTGAAATTTATTTTATTTTCTCTCTTTCAGTCTTCTTTTTTTTCTTTCTGCTTTCTTTCTCTCTCCTTTCACTAGTACGTCTTTTATTAGTACATGGACATGTCAGTACATAATGATTATGTTCTTTGTGTAGACTTAATACAAGGACATAACACATCTTAATTATTTTTTCATTCCCTACTCGTCTCATCCCTCCCTTCTCCTTGCACCTGATCGCCTTCCCATTTGCAAAAGCTCTTTTTACTTTTTTCAATGTTTTTCTCCCCAAGTTAGTTGCCCTAAATTGTCCAGGGCAACTTAAATTTGGGATCCTCCTTCCTTAGTTTACAAATAACTAAGATTATAGGAGTGTAACAATGCATCTAGCTTATCACTTTTTTTTTTGAGACAGGGTCTTGCTTTGTAGTTCAGACTGGCCCCCAACTCACTATGTAGCCCGGGCTAGCCAAGAACTCACAGCAATCCTCCTGCCTCTGCCTCCTTAGTGTTGGGATTACAGGCATGAGCCACCATGCCCGGCACTGTGGTGTGTGGTTACTGGGGATCAAACTTGGGACCTTGTGCTTGCCAGGCAGATGCTGGAACCACTGAGCTAAGTCCTCGGCCTTATCACTTTGTTTTTAATTACCTCATTCCAGTGTCATTTTTCTCTCTATTTTTGTATATGTTAAAAGTGGAACATGTACAAAACCATTAATGGCACAGAACAAAATCAGTACTGTAGAGAACATGAGATGTTGCTAAAGCTCTCTTGATTGGTCAGTGTCACTCATTGATTGTACCAATCAGTTGGACAAATTTTTCTATCAGAAAAGGTCATAGTGGGATGGGGCCAGTAGTTTGCTAGTCTAGCATGCACATGGCCCCAGGCTTAATCCCCAGCAGTGAAAAAAATGTACGTGTTTTGGGCCTTAGCATTAGGCTACTGTTGATGAACTATTTAATTAAAATAGAAACACACACCTTGCTTTTTCTGAACATTTTATAATGTATAAGAAAGCTGTAGGTAGTGTACACTGCTTTAAGAAAACATGATATAGCCAGGTATTTAGCTCAATGGTACCACATCTACCTTGGAAGCACAAGGGCCCAAGTTCAATTCTCAGTACGGGAAAAAACAAAAAAACAAAACATGATATAGGGATGTTTGGGTTTAGAAAAAAACTAGGGCCATATTACTGAACAAAAAAATTCAATGGAATTTTTTAAAAACAAACTTTTCTGGTGTTTGTAAAGAAAAACCTGAATTTGTGACTAGTGTTTCAGAACACATCAGTCATATGAATTAATCAGGTCTATTTCCTTGAAGCGTGTTTTTTTTTTTTCCAGTAATGAGGATGGAACCTAGGTCCTTGCATCTGCTATGCGAGTGTTCTACCACTAAGCTACATCCTCAGATTTTAAACACATCTTCTGATCACTGTATTTTAACCAACAGGAACAAGAACAAAATAATGTTCCCATAGCTTTCCTTTCTATTTAGCTTCCAACAAAGTGATAATCACATTAGGTGATGCTTTTCCTAAGATATGAGTACAGTTTTGTTACATACAAAGTGAGACAATAAGAAACTTTTTTTTAATGAACAAACAACGTTCACAAAGACAGTCTATATCACAATGTTATTACAACATCGATGAGCTGAAACTTTTAATACAGACTTGAAAGAAGGGAACCCCTAAAAAGAAATCAAGCATATAGAGGTAGTTGAATAGCGATATAGGGGAGCAATATCTTAATTTCCCTTCATTACAGTGCAAGAGTAAAATGACTGCTTGACAGACAAATGAAAGACAAGCACACATCCACAGCTGCCACTGTTTAAGTAGCTTGCTTGATATTTGAATCCTGGCATTACTGAGAACTGCATACAATGACAAAACTAGTTTATCTAAGATAAGCTGATGGTGTCATGTTAAGCGATTTGCTCTCTTTATTTCGTTGTTGTTTATTGTCATTGCTTTAACAATAGATGAAGGTTAACCAACTTTTAAAATGATGCATAAGCTACAGTGTTGCTCTGTAAACTTCAGTTAATCACATTTGCTGCGGAAAGTTTTAAAACAGCTACAAAATCATAAATAGCGAAGCTTTAAAGTGACACCAGGAACAGAGATTACAGGCACTTCTCTCTGGAGGTTAATTTAACATGTTTGAAAATACTCACTTGTAAGTGAAAATTTCTTCATCTCACATCTGGATGTGCATAATCCAGATTATTAAATAGTTAAACTGTGATAAGTGGAGCTGTCACTCTAAAATGGATCAAATGCATACATTTTACATAACTCCTTTACCTTCCTTCTCTGAACTTGGGAATGGGGACAAAGTGGAGCCCATGCAGTTGGCTGCTTTTCAGAACTGTCTTTAATGTTAAACTAAAATCTCACTTGTCAGGCCCAAGAGTAGTTTGAGAACCAACCCCTTTCCAGCATTCGAGCTGCCTTCCACTGACGTATGTGTCATATACTTCTGCTATGATTCTGTCTTGGTGAGTAGAAACGAATGCAAAGCCAACAGGCTGGGAACTCAAAGAAGGAATCCCAGAATAAAATGCTCCTGTTGGAAATGGAGTCAGCAGGGGCAACACAGCCCCCGATGGATAGCAGTCCATCAACAATATGCAATCTGTTGATAGTAAGAGACCTCTGAGTGCTGTGACCTGGCCTCTGGGGCTCTGCTGCTCCCACAGCCAGTCACAGGGGATTATCTGAGCCCAGGCCAGCTCCACAAGCAGAGGTGGAAACACCACATGTGCAGTGACTTGACCTGACCCTGCCTGCTGCTGAGGCAGCACTGGGCTAGAAGCAGTTGGCCTTCAGAAAAGGCTCGCTGTTGCAATAGTCAGTTCTATGCCCCACTAAGTCAAGGGCATGCCCTCTTCTCTCCAAGTTGTTTGTAAAAAATTAATTTCTTCATTTTTCATTGTCTACATTTTGCTGGTTATTAGCTAGCAGCAGTAGTGCGGTACAAAGCAGAAAGGCAGGATGTCTGCTTGCAACCTGGTATATATTTGTGGGTGTATATGTGTACACACACACACACACACGCACACACACACACACACACACACACACACACATACACACACATATACATACATACAGAAAATAACCTACCAGAAAAAGACTGAGTCAGTCATACAGACAGGAAAACTGATCCAACAAGTGGTACTATCTACCCAGGGGGAAGTCGCATCTTTCTAGGCTAGATTTAGACATATTTTTTCCGTATACATTCTTCCTTCATTTGCAAGCTGGGAAGCAAAAGCAATTTACAAATGGTAATGATTCAGTTCTAGTTCAACCCAAACATAGTCAAGGTTTATCCTGCCTATTGCTGTTACTTAAACTTACTGTAAAACAACCCAATTGTGTATGTAGGCTACTAAGAGCAAAGTGCATTTCTGTCTAATAAAACCTATATGCGCTGCAGATGAATGCTCCCTTATCTAGGAGTATTCTATGATATGAAATTTTATTAAGAAATTAAACTTCCTCTTATGACTTAGTAGAGATGTGTTGGATAAGTGAATTTTACTTTATCTGCATCTTCCCATTGGGAGCTTCTAAGGTGCTTTTGTGATTTGACTGCCATATCTGTTAAATAAAATTATATGGAACACAATAAAGATTTAAAACTTTAAAATAACACTTAAATTGTTTAAAATCTACAAAATAAAGCATTCAAAATCAAGCTTGACTACTTGCTAAATGATCTTGTTACTTGCGAAAAGTACTCATTGCTGCGCCTCAATTTTCTTGTCCACTCTTTGGGGATAATCACTACTTTCTGAGAAATAAGTGACTTGATAAACTCAGGGATGAGAGGGTCCTCTGGCTTCGTATCTGGTACATGACAGGATCTCAATACATTTTTTGAATCTGTTACTTTGGGAAACATAAATAAATACACTTTACCACTTATAAACTAAGCACAAAAGTCACAGATTGTGAAATTCAATCATCCTGGTGTAGGTGAAATCTTTAATATACTTTACAGAAGTAGGAATGATGCTTTATTATTCTCATGGAGCTAGGATTTAAGGCTTCCATTTGATCAGAGAAGCTAGACTTTTCATTGACACTGCTTTTTAGCAGTTATTGAAACAGGAAACTATTTGCTGGCATAATACTAATCCCTGCCTTTGACCCTCATTTCTTCTCTTTTCACTCTTCAAACAGAATAAATCCCAAAAGGAATAAACTGTAAAGCACCAAGTTATGGTCAAAAATCAGTGGTACAGATTTCCCCAACGGAGTTTAAAGGGATAGCAAGTGTATGCTGCATGTAAAGGCTGTATTTTACGCAAATATGGCCTTTGAGGGTATTCTGTAACTATGAGCAATCGAATAATAGCTCTGATTTGTTCAATATCTCTGCTGCCATGCTAAGGGATTTCAGACATTTCATTTAATGTTGATAACAACTCTCTATGCAGAGTTTATCACTATCATTTCCTTGATGAGGAAACTGGCTCAGCCAAAGTTAAACTGCTTGTCAAAGCAACACATTTGGCAAAGGGGGGAGCTTACAACCTTTGCTTTGTTGTTTTTACCTTACAGAATAAGAAAATATTGTATGAAGACTATGTACACATGGCTGGGCATAGGGGAAGAAGCTCTTTTGTCCTGTAACCTGAGCCCTGTAGAGTTTTCCTGGGCAGACAGGTCATTCCATTCTATCTACTACCCTTGCATTCTTCTTCAGCCCAGAATACTCCAAGCGTCAAGCCTGTGCTCTGCTCACACACCATCCATTAAGAAATGAAAAGATAGTGAGCATGCTTTGTGCTTACGCGAGTTTTCTAAATATTCTCTGCCTATTCCCACTTCTGGCCACTGATGATATAGAAGTCAGACTACAGTAAGCCCCCGGCATACAAATATTCAAGTTGTGAGCTTTCACAGGTGTACTGCATAAGACTCTTTTTGTTGGCTTATACACAAATCCAAATTGATTCTCCTTGAATGGAACTCTTTCCTAAGCCAGAGACTTACTGTAGTTACTTGAAGCATGACCCTCACTTTAACAGAATGGGCTGGCTTCCAGTGAGTAACACGCCTGTCCAGAATAACACAGTGCAGGCCAATCTACATGAAGGTACAAACAGCCCTAAATTTTTCACTCTGACATTACGACTCTCCTATACTCACAGTACTTTTCAGGTTCTTTGGACAGGAAAGGAATCAAATTAGCAGTAAGCAAGCTAAATAATGCTTACTTTTACTTCCTTTTTCTTCCCCCATATTGAAATCTTTCGCCCATTGAAACTAAAAGGAAAGGCAGTGTTTGATAAAAACATAGATTGTCTGGTTGTTTTTAAACGCTATATTTTAAAGGGTTCTACCCATCTGGCTTCTTTAACGATGAGTCGCCCTTCATCAAATGTTTCAGCACATGTCTTCATCTTCAGAACACCGCGAAGACGTGGAGTGTGCAGCCTAGCTGGGAATGACTGTGACCTGCTATATTTTTGCAAGCCATCACTTCTAGTCAGATTGCTGAAATAAATATCCATAATATGTTGTAATTAAACACTCTCTCTGATTATTGCTCTAGAACAATAATTCTTTCAGCCTTGGTCTCTATTATACAAAGAAAATGGATTTCTTATGCCTTGGCATATACCATAATCTATGCCAAATCATTTACATATGTTAATGTTGTTTGATTAAGACTAGAAAAGAGAATCTGTGAAGATGGATTATTTTAGCATCATTCTAAAATCCTCTTAAACTTTTACTAGTATAGATATAGAAAGAGTTTAGGAACTGGGATCGATGTAGTAAAAAAATTTTGAAGCATTAAATTGCACATTTCTAGTACTGTGATTCCCCCTAGGTACATGGTAAACCACATCAATAAATAAAGCAATGGAGTTTTCAGCAAGGTACACTTAAATAGTTACAAACATACATATAGAAAAAGGATACAGTAGTGCAAAAAATAAATTATTAAAACAGAAAGAAGTATGAACATTATTTTACACAATGCTCTATAAAACCTGAACCATTTGGAACGAGAACTCAAGTCAGTGAAATAATGCAGCAACGTTATTAGTATCTTTGCTTCACATTTCAGCCACACAGTCATTCACCTAGATAAGAAAGAAAAACTAAAGAAAAATCATATTAAACTTCCAGAAAAATCTTATGTTAAAATCAGTTTGTATTTTTTTTTCTGGGCTCTTAAACATCTCTGCAGTTTATGTAGTTGTGCAGCATGTCAAGAAGCATCTTAAAATAGAAAGTTTCAAACAGGTCACATTCATTTGGTCTTTCTACTTGATTTCTTTGTGTGATCAAAAGTAGGAAAACACACCTCTGTTTGATAATCTCTTCTGTTAAGATGTTATTGCAATTAGATATATTTACAAGCAGATCTCTCCCCAAGGCAGCGGCAGGGTGGGAGCTTCTCTTCAGAAATCCACTCTCACTAGTTTTGGTTTCGGGATATAAAAGCCAGGACTCGCCGAATGCCGTTCAGTCTATCCTTTAAGGATCTCATTGCAAGAAACGGGAGCTGAGCTCGACTTTCCAAAGGAAGAACAGCTAACGTCCACCAGCACCACGCGGGGCCATTTGGGTTAATCTGAAACAGAAACAGTGTGTTCGTCTTATTCGCATGCAAGCCACAACAGTCTGCAGATCTGCAAATGCCCCCATTTGGGTTAATCTGAAACAGAAACAGTGTGTTCGTCTTATTCGCATGCAAGCCACAACAGTCTGCAGATCTGCAAATGCCCAAAGTAAATATCCCGGCTGTAACTGCTTCTGTGTGTGATAGAGACTGCTAATTGCCTCCATCTCTATATCCCCTTTATTTTAGCAGGGCATATAGCTCCAGGGGTGGGGCACGGGCACTTTATTTCTCAACCTCCTTGCATCTAGGTGACACCATAAGACAAAGTTTTGGCTAACGAGATGCAAAGGGAAGATGAGATATGTGTAATTTCTAGGGCTGCTCTAGAGAAGAAGCACGTGCCCGTTGTCTTCTTCTTTCTCTCTTTTCCTCTAGCTAGACTATGGACATAGCGGTGGCCAGCCTTCCTCAGTGGAGAGGACGGTGGTGACATTATATGGACAGAAGAGCTTTGTGGTGAAGAAACCTTGTTCCTTGAATATTCTCATGAAATAGAGCTGCCCTATTCCTACTCAATTTAGGCCCTCTATCTTGTTTGAGCTACAAGCATTTTTAGTGCTTGTTAAAAGCAAACAGACCAATAGCCTAATAAATAAACCATGCCTCCTATTCAGTGTGATTTTATGAGCTAAAATGTCTACTGCTCAGTTTCCCCCACTTCTGAGATACTGTTTAGAACCTCTGAACTGATGTGCACTGCTGCGGGGCCTTTAATGGCTATGACACCTTGGGCTTTGTGTATTGCCCGACTCCCTTCATTGTCTTGCTCTAGCGAAAGGCAGTTGATATACGAGAGTTCTATGCAGGGACTCTATCTTCTCTTCTGCAACCAAGAGCTGTGATTTACAGTCTCAAAGAACAGCAACCTCACACTGAAAAATTTTCAATTAGAAAACACAGCCACAGTAGCTCCCAGGTTTCTCTTAAAGAGATTTCTCATTCCATATAAATCTTCTGATAAAATTCTCTTTGTAATTAACTTTTTGAGCATACATTTTAGACACTGATGACTCATTTCTTAATAAAACTGAAATGAGTTTTCTTTCCACAACTTTCAGAGAGTTTAAGACTATACAGAAAAATTTTTTTAAAAAAATTTAAAAGACTGTAGAGAACCATGCTCTATTTGAATGCCTTATATCTAGGATGATTTGCCTCCAGATTGGTACATCTGTCTCTCCTCAAATCTCATCGTCCTCTTTGTTTTCTGTGCCTCTTAGCTTCATTTACATTCCTTTTTGGCCCTCACTGCAATCTGTCACATGTTCTATACCCATGATCATTTCTGGATATTAGACTGGCACTCTGAACTTTTCTACGATCATCGACAAAGATATATACATGTATATATATATATTTTTTTAGGTTTTTTGAGACAGGGTCTCACTTTGTAGTTCAGGCTGGCCCTGAGCTCAGCCTCCAACTCACATCACAGCAATCCTCCTGCTTCTGCCTCCCGAGTGCTGGGATTACAGGCGTGAGCCACCAGGCCCGGCACTGTGCTATGTGGTATTGGTTGCTGCTGGGCATGAGTCTCCACGCCCAGTATAGGTATATGGTTACCAGGGATCGAACCCAGGTCCTCGCGCTTGCAAGACAGGCTCCGGAACCACTGAGCTAAATCCCCAGCCCAGACAAAGATATTTAATACATATGGTGGTTTCTAATAAACTTCCTGTTGAGGTTTATAATATTCTTATTCATGGGACTGTTGGGGCTATAGCTTTGACCACAGCAAACCGTACTGATTTCAATTTTTTTTCTGGTGCAGCTACCACCAAAGTTACAAGCTGTAACAAGAAAGGAAATGAAACCCAAGATTTCAGCTTTCTGTATCATTAAGACCCTGTCTCAAAAAACCACAAATGACAGTGCAGCATCTGTGTTTTCTCCTGCAGAAGATGCAATTAGCATTGGTGATCTCTCTTTCACCTGACTGGGGGAGCATGCTTCCCAGCAGGAGACAGGAAACATTAAGCTCGATCATGATGTTGCCCAGAGTTACGCTGCTGTCCTGAGTCACTATGGCCCAGAGCCAGGATCTGGGTCACTGGGAAGCACTCATTGGTCTTTGTCCTTTCAAAAGTCATAATGCCTTTGCATAGGAAGAGGAGCCACGTCCATGACCTAGAGATGGACAGCCCTTTAGCAATGAGAAAGGTGCTTTAGGGCTTCAATGTGCAAGAAGAAGGGATTTCAGAGATCTGCCCATCTATTTCTCTCATCTTCAACAAAATGTGAGAAAAGGGAAGGAATTTACCCATGGTCATGCTGTTAGAAAGGTAAGCAAAACCAGTTTATTAGCAGAGAAGCTAGAATATAAATGGATTCCTATGTCTTTATTGTGGTAGTCAGGAATGAGCCTAAGTAGACAATCAAAGAAGGCATAGGAATGACAATGTAGGAGAGCCAGCTCAGGGTATGGGAAATGGTGATGGTAAGGAAACATTACTTCAGGGTATCTCCAGCCTTGTCTTCGGAAGGAAGTCTTTCCAGAGCTAGAATTCCCTGCAAGTATACCAAGCAAATAAAGACTGATGAAACCTAACTCTCTCCACTTGCATAGAGAGCTTGTGACTGCAGCTTGATCTCATATGTGAACCTATTCCTGAAAGAAGATCTATCCAGTGAAATCCAGTGAATTATTCTCTGGGGTAGCGCAGCCAAGGGTAAATTTAAAGATGGGGTCAGTTTTCTCAGGAACTGTTCACCCCTCAAGGATCTAGACTTGGAGGGCTGAAAGAGATGTACTTGAGCACAACAAGTTTCTGTGGCCTTGCAGTGGCAGTGGGCCTGGCCCTAGCTCCGGCTCCTGTACACTTCTAATGCGACCAAGCTATGAATGTGTACTCTCATTGAAGATTCTTCTGCTGTTAGCACCGATGTTCCATTCCTTCACCATGCTTATCTCCCAGCACCTACCCTGGATCCAAGTTCCCATGCCTTGAGTCAGCTACTCCAGTTGGAACTTAGGATCCTTTTGTTCTTACCGATGATGTTCTTACCCATGCTCCCTGACCAGCTGAACAGTACCACTTTGGGTTCCCCTTCCTCTCTGCATTTATTTGCTGCATAAAACCCACACACTCATCCACTCACAAATTTAGGAACTCCCATCAGATGGAGCAGCCCAGTACAAAGAGACATTTTATGTACCTGGGGATCAGCATCTTTCGCTGGCATTGGACCAAAGTGATTGAGTATTCGATTCTTCAGAGATGATTTGAGCGAATGAAACCATGATGATGCTTGTTCGTAGACACAGTTATGTAACCCCATGAGCTCGGCACAGTCCTCTCCCTGGACCTGAAAGTATCACAGTGGAAGTGAAACACTGTGTATGGTCCATGCCTCCCAGAGTTGCTTCTAACACCTGTTCAGCATCTATTCTGCTTTCTATGGAAGTCTCTCCCACCTGGATCCTCCTATGTGAGATGTGAAACACTTCACAGCCTGGCACTGGGCTGTACATAAACATGAGCAAGGGGAAGGAAGGCAAAGGGTTTGACTGGCTAGAGAAGCTGATACAGACACACGCACAGAAAGTCAGAGACTGGGACAGGCCTGAGAGGAGGCATGTGTGTAAGCAAGCAATGATGGCTCATGCCTCTGTCCTATTTATTTTTAAATCTATTTTCCCATTGTTCACTGGGAAGAGATACGTGAATGTGCCTCAGTGTTTAAGTATCTTCAAAGTTAAGTAGATTTTTTTAGTTGATCAAATATTTATTACTATGTGATTCAGTGAATGTAACTATAAATGAACATGGGATTATTGACTTTTTCTTCTTCCCATTAGGTCAGAAAACCAAGGATTAAGCGGACAAGTTATCTTTCTGTTTTGCGGGATAGGGGAAAGGCTCCTAATCGGGTTGCATATTTAAAACTACAAATGCATGTATGAATCTAAAATGATATAAAAAGAAACAAGTATGAAAATATAACAAAAATAAATTGATAGATTAAATACACACATGTAGACCCCAGTCCAATCGGTATCCTGAGCAGAGGTATAACTCTTAGGTTGCCCTGGCCCCAGGGCTGGCCCGGGAAGCACCTCTTCTGCATTGACTGCCACTGAGAAGCTGCTTAGAGAGCCAGGGCAATGGGTGCTCTCACTGCCATTCTGCAACAGGGCTGTAGGCCAGCAGCCCTCAGTACGCTGCAGAAGTTTGGCGAGAGATCCTAAGTCCCCAGACAGTCCTGAGAAATCCTCCTGTGGTGATCTTTGTATGCCAAAGAAAATACAGGCAGAGTTTTAGGATTCTTGGTACTTCCCTCTCTCACCTTTTGATCTTCAATGTATTCAATGTCGGCTGTGTTGTAGCCATCCCGCTGGCCCTGGTGCAGCACCTTGAAGCGCCTCTTGCCTATGCTGTCAACCACTGAGCGACCATCAGCAAAGAACTGAACATTTCTGATCTCTAGGATGCAGCCATATTCTGCAAACCTGTTTATTGAGAATAAAGTCAAGAAAGTAGATCTTTGATAAGTTTTATTTCACAAGCCCAGAACTCCAGGTATTTACGTAACTCTGTGGTACACCTCAAAGTACTTTTGCCTATTTACCTGTCCCTAGGTCTATAGCTACAACTATAGAGTAGGACGTGCCTATATGATATATAAAGAAAATCTCAGTGTTACCATTTATTGTGCACATACTATGTACCAGGGTTATGGTTTGGATGTTGGTGCCCCTCAATACTCACTTTGGAATGTGATTGCCATTGTAACACTGTTAAGAGGTGAATAGGCCAGGAGGGCTCTGTCCTCAAATTGGATTAATATTGCTGTACAGGAGTGCAATTATAAGAGGACAGGTTGGCCCTTCTTTTTCCCTTCTTTTTCTTACTCTGTTGCTTTCCTTCTTCCATGTTATTACACAACTGGAAATCTCCTACCAGATGCTGGGACCTTGACCTTAGTCTTTACAGCTTCCAGAATCAGCACAAATACATTTCTGTTGTTTATAAATTGCTCAGTCTATGGTATTTGGTTAGAGTATCCCCAAATGGACTTGGCCAACCAGGAATTGCACTTAGTGTTGTATGTACAATATAAACTCATCAATGACCCTTCAACAAGCCAAGCCAGTGAGCTCAGTACTATCCACTATACCCACTTAACAGTCAAGAAAACTAGATGCAGAAAGGGTAAGTAACTTCCTCAAAGCCTAGACCTAGAATATAAGCCTAAGCAGTTTGACTCCAGGACCCACATTCCTAAAAAATCCAAGTTTTATAACATATACCTCCTACTTAGCAAAATATTAATTGCGTGCCTCTTTTACATAGATAGCCTCTCACACAATAAAGAAGGCACAAAAGGGGCTGAGATCTTCAAAAGTGCTCTTGTTCTTGAGCTAGCTAAAACTTCTGAGCTCCCACCTCTGTGAGCACCTCAAAAGAGAAATATCTCTCTCTCCAAGGCCCTTTTACTTCCAGGGCTCTTCACTTACCCTTTGACAGGATCTCCAAGGCACATGCCAAACTGTCTCGTGCCTGTTTCAATGCATCTCCGAATCATCAGACGGTAACAAGGCTCAAAGATGTGCAGTGGACAAGGGACGGTTGGATAGGCCATAGTACACACGAAAATAGGCACATTCTTATTTAAGCTGTCAAGAAGAGCAAATTAGATGGATCTCAAAGCAACAGGACAAAGCACAGAAAGTCTGATTGAATGTCACCAAGTAGACCCCTATGAGGAAAGGCAAGGAGCCATCAGACTGATGGCAGGTCGAACACTAGTGACATGTGATTGATTCTCCAGGCTGAGTCCCATTATCTTGTGCAGAGGCTGTTCTGAGGTCTAAGAAACTGACACTGGCATTGCATAATTCTCCTTCGGCTGAAGAAGTTTTGTAGCACTATAACATTGTGGGAGACAACTACGTTGCATATATATATTTTTTCATCTCTATTCAAAATGACTTCTTTGTTGAAGAAGGAAGGATGCTGATAGTGTAAATGCACACAACTCTCTGGAGCTGTGGTGAGAAATTCTCTGCAAGGTCTTCATGAATTTCTCAAATTTGCAAAGAGAATGCACATAGTCCAGCCAGGAGGAGAAGCCAGCAAGAAAAAGGCAAGAGTGAGTCAGCCCAGTGATAATCAAGTATTCCTCTATCTCACAGTCACCAAAGATCCCGACATCCTGATGACCAGGCCATTCTAGCTCCAAATATAATGGTATTAGCCCTGGAGTTAGGACCCTAGAGTTTGTCTTTCAAAAAGTGCCCCCACGGGGCCGGGGATTTAGCTCAATGGTTCTGGTGCCTGTCTTGCAAACTCAAGGGCCTGTGTTCGATCCCCCGGTAACTACATACAATACTGGGTGTGGAGACTCAGCCCAGCAGCAATCAGTACCACATACCACAGTGCCGGGCGTGGTGGCTCACGCCTGTAATCCCAGCACTTGGGAGGCAGAGGCAGGAGGATTGCCATGATGTGAGTTTGAGGCTGAGCTCAGGGCCAGCCTGAACTACAAAGCAAGACCCTATCTCAAGAAACCTAAAAAAAAAGCCCCCCCACGGATTCAGACACATAGCGCATGAGGGAACCCCAACTGTGGCAGGTCCTTGTGGGTCATGTCTTATCTGTCTGGCAAATCTAATGCAAGAACATGCACATCTAAACCTATCAAGGAGACATCATTTGTGCAGATCTCAAAAAGGTCAAGTTTAGGATTCCTTTAAATAGAAATGCCCCTCACATAACCCAGTAAATAAAACTTTCGGTGATACCTGAGGCACACAAGTGATATTTGGGTTAGCTCAATGTTAATTTGCAGATAAGAATGGAATATAAAGATGCCCTGAGTAGTTCCAATATAAGTCAATGAGAAAATAAAGAGTTCTAATTTCTGGAGAGAACATTATTCAAAAGGAGAGGCACACTCAAATAAGCTGGTGGCAGTTGGGAAATACTCTCTTTGAAGTGGGCATGAAGCCGGAACAGCTTTTGCCATCATGACTGCTCCTGCGAGGACGCCAGTGGGGATATGGAGAGGGCAGGGCAGCAGCACGCATGGCAGAACCTCGTGACCACCTCCTGCTCACCCTGCCGATGAGCAGGCAGCAAGCTTAGAGCTTCACGTCTGTTTTTATCCTTACCCTCACCTGCATATGTGCACAGCAGGGCAAGCATATGACAAGGATTCATGCTATTACCATTTGTGACATACTAACCATGTACCAGCCCCTTGGTTTTTCATAAGTCTGTGGAGTAAGAACTATTGTTATCTCCAAGTTACAGGAAACTAAGACTGAGAAAGATGAAATGGTCTGCCTAGGGTCAGAAAGTCCTCTCATACTTCAACTGAACTGTGTCTCAAACCCAGGCCTGACCAACACCGAAGTTCTTAACCCCAGAGCACCTCCTTTTGTATTTGCAGGCCTTCAGAATGTGTCATAAATTCTCCTGGTTAAGCTGTTCCAATTTACTCCTGCCAGCAAAATCCTGTGACTAATGCCAATATGCATCCTGGTCACTGGTTTGACTCACACTTCTTCAGTGGTGTGCTGGTAAATGGGTAACTTTCCTAGGGGAGAAGGAAACCCTAGTTTGTAGCCCTTGCTGATTTCCATGGTGTCAACACTCTTAGCATGGCCAATTTCAAGGTACCAACACAAATGAAGATCTGGGAAAAATGTGTACTTTCAACTCCCATGAGCTGGTACAGATGAAACTGAAAACAGAAACATTCATATACATATACATACTTAGAGAGCTCTTCCATTTCCTCTTCATAAAGCCTCCTTCGTTCCTTGAGTTCTTCTGGAAGGAATTTAGCTATTAGCTCTTCCATTATTACGTTTTTGCTGTATTTTCTTGATGCCAAGCACTATATCAGGAACAAGGTAATTAGATATTATGCAGTCATCAGAAAAACACAAAGGACTTCTAATATAATCAGCAAAATAGTCAAATGACACTTATTGGAAGTGATCTGGATACATGATGTAGCAGTGATACTGTTGTATGAATTCGCTCAATGTTAGGGTCCTGTTTTTAAATTTAAAAAATGCAACTCATTAATAATTAGAGAAAATATTTTAAAAGAGAAAGAACTTGAGTTAAAGTTTTAAAATTTGCACACTATTCCTAAAACATTGAAAATGGAATCATTTCACTGTCCAAAAAAAGAGATGATTTGCTCTTCTCTTTTCTCTATTTTGTTTGCAAGCTCCTCGGTCTCTATTTGGAATGTATTGAAGTCAGTAGTCAAAAGATTTGGGGAACTAAAAACCAATGTTTATTGGACCTTTTCTGCTCTGCTCTTCCCTGATCCCACCCCACTCCATGCCTGGATTATGGATATTGCAAGTCTATACATTTTGTTCTAACTTTAGTTTAAAAACACACAAACAGCTAAATATTGGTGATTATTTTCGTGTATTTTTAATATGCCATCTCTGTAACCAAAGTTATGTCATAAGCCATAATTTCAGAACCAGACCAAGCTTTGCTTTCACTATTATTCTCCTTCAAAACATCATTACCCCATGTGTATTTAGGGGCTAGCAAGCAGAATTAATTGACTGTCGATCAATCAACATTAAGAGAACTGCTGAGGAAAGTACCCAAGCATACCAACTAGGGGGCGCTCCTGAGAGTTAAAGTGCTGGATTCAGGCAATTGTGTCTCTTTCCCAGGGCTGGTAGTCTCTATTCTGTAGTGGGTGTGATTGAAATACTTATCTCGGTGAACAATGGTGAAAGTGTGACTCTGTGTGAATAGATAAGGATTAAAGTATCTTCTAGCCCCTGAGACTAGCACCACACATTGTCTTCATCGATGCCTTACCAGCCTCCGTTAGTGGCTACAGGAGAACCAACTGTGTTACTCAGTCCCAGTGGGGAAGAGAAGAGGCTCAGAAAGTAGCCAATCCAAGAAGGTGATGCTACAACAAAAACCCAAGGAGGGCACATCCTAAAATGTCAACAGTGGTTTTGTTTAGGTACTGAGCATATGGGTAGGCTTTCCTTCTTTCTGCTTATCTCAATTTTGTATCGTTACTACAGCAAAGATCTTTTACTTAAGAGGACACGGGTCCTTACAAGGACCACGGGGTTTTCATCTACAAACAGATCAGCAAATCCCACTCATTTACGTAGGCAAAGGGATGGCTCTGACCTCCAAACATACACCTTCAAAACTAACCCCAATGATTACTTCATTCCAGTCCCTTAATGGAAAGATTGGGGTTACTGGAAAGCTTAATTTGTAACTTCTTTGGACCTACATTCATGTCAAGACTGTCCTGGCTCTCCAACCTCTCCTCAGGAATAACAGGGGTCACAGAACATTAATACTGATTGTAAAAAGTGGTACAAAAGTTCCTGAAGGAGGAAAAACAAGACACATTCCTGGGTCTTTTTTTTACAACAAGAAATTCTACGAGGCCCACTTGCAAAACAAAAGTAGAACTTTGTGATTAATTTCAGAGAACCTAGAGCCCCAGAGCTTTACAAGTGTTCAAGTACTCGCTAACTAGGATAGTGACTCCTGAGTGGTTAGATTTGGAATTGGCTTGTGGGAAGACAGATTCTGGTACCAGAGAAGGCGGGGATGTTGCTGTGACTCTACCCGACCATGTGGTTCAGGAGCCTTCAGGAATGGCTTGTATGAAGAGTTTAGAAAGCTTTGGAGATTCTGGCTGAACAAAGAGAGCCTTAGACTGTACTTAATGAGAGACTGTGGTCAGCACCAAGAAGACCAGAATGCTGACAGAACGGCTACTGGTAAATACCAGGCTCAAGAGGTTTCAGGTGGAAACCAGGAGTGTGTTGGCTGTTGGACTCTAGATCATGCATGTTGTGGTTTGGCAGAAAATTTGCCTGCATTTTACTCATGTGCAGAAAATTTGGCTGATACTGACAATAAAGATGGAGGACTAATTAATCTTGAGAAGAAATTTCAAGGCAGACTAATGTTGAGGCTTCTGTTGGGGGCTTTTAGCAAGATTTATGTTTTGAATCAAGAGCAGAGAGCCCGACAGAATCATTTTAAATGTGAGTTTGGCCAGAAAGGAAGCTCTCATAAAGTTGTAGACTGGGTGGGGGATTTAGCTCAAGTGATACCATTTCTACCTTGGAAGCACAAGGGCCTGAGTTCAGTCCTCAGTACCACACACACAGACACACACACACATACACACAGACACACACACACACACACACACACACACACACAGTTGCAGACTGCAAAGATAAAGCAGAGGAAAACTTAGTTGCTGAGAATGAACAGGACAATGGAAAAGATGGCCTGAGGATGTCATAAGAAACAGCACTAACTCCAGCCCTTGTAGCCTCAGGGTTGCAAAAGTGAAAAAAAAATTTTGCTTTGAGAAAAGAGCTCCAGAGCACTATGATCCAGATTGTTAGTGTCCCAGAGAATTCATCCCTCAGCATTGGGTTCACAGTGCTCTGAGACACAGGTACTATAAAGAGAGAAGGAAGCCTGTGTACTGCTCCCACTGGTGGCAGGCATTGGAACCCATATGGTACTGGTTTTAGGTGAATAGAGAAGGCAGCAGTTATGGGGACAGGAAGTCTTCTACCCAGATTTCAGAGGAAGGCCTGGGAAGCTAGATAGTGTGCTCTTGAAAGGGTGGTGTGTGAAGCTGTGAGTGTGAACCTGAAAATGTAATGGAGACTTCAGAAGGTTGGAGAATCCAGGAACATGGATTGTCTGAGGAAAGGTGTAAGGAGCAAGCAAAGACAGTCCAAGAGAGAAGCTGAAAGAGCAACAACCTTCTGCAGTTTTGGAAGGGTGGAGCCACCAAGCCCTTTCACATTCACATCTTAACAGATTTCCTCAAACAGTGGACTTGAAACTACAGGACATAATGCTTTCCCTGCTGGATTTTGGACTTGCTTTGGTCCCATTACTTTCTGTAACCCTGTTTGTAATGGGAATGTTTAGCTTGTGCCATTGTATATTGGAAGTGTTTAACTTTCGTTTGTACAGGGACTTGTAACTAAGAGTTTGCCTTAAATCTCAGAAGAGATTTTGAATTTAGACTTTTCAGGCATGCTGAAACTGTTAGGACTCTGGCACTGCTTACATGCCTTTTGTATAAGGGGATGTGCATGAGTCTTTGGGAAGCTAGGGTCAGAATGTTATGGCTGTGTCTGTATGTCCTCCTAAAGCCTCATGTGGCCATAGGTACAGCTTTTTAGAGATGGCTGAATCTAGTGTGTGATGCTGGGATTAAAAGTGTGTGATGATTAAATTATTCTGTTGATTGATTGGCATAGTTCTGAATGTGGATAATGCGAAGGCCTACCCTGGGTGTGAGTGCTACTCACCCTAAGGATGTGTCACCTGGATAAAATATAAGGCACAGAAAGAGGGCTGGTGTCATCATTTGCTGCTTCTTCACCTCAGTGTTTTGCTAGCTTCTGCTCACCATGAACTGTTTCTCCTCTGTGATGCTCCCCCCTCTGCCAGGTGACATCAGCTTGGAGACAGCCAACTATCAACTGAAACCTCTATGAACTGTGAGACACAATAAACCTTTCCTCTCTTTAACTTTAGGTTCTGGGTATTTTGTCTCAGCAACAGAAAAAGTAACTGAGATAGACATGGACCACATGAAAGGTCTGTGACCCTTTTTCAGGGCCTTGGGATCTGATTTCTTCAAAGCACAGAATAAGACAAATATTCACACCAAATTACAGTGTATCTTGTGCTATTGAACTAGAATCTATGCTTATCATCTATTTAATACTTTTATTTCCAACATGAATTAATTTTATCCCTGGCATTTCATGAAAAGCTAGGTGTTACCTCGTATTCCTGAATGACTATGGAGAGAAAAGAGCTGGCTAGAGGACAGGGGAAATCCTTGGTGGACCTGGGGAAGTGTTTTGCTCTAGAGAATACAGTGACTTAGGATCCAGTTGAAATCTAATATCTAATTCTACGGTTAACCCAAATAAGAGACACTGGTTTACCTGGGAAAGACCATCCTTGCACAATGGACATTTGGCGTTGTGATCCAGGCATCTTTCAAGGCATTTTAAGCAAAAGGTGTGCCCACAAGGTGTTGTGACTGGCTCATAGAATAATCTGAAATTCAAGAATCAAAATGGAAGAAAATTGTAATAAGACCAAAAATAAGACAAAAGTACTATGATTAAAGTTTCATAGAACTATTTGGAAAAAATCTGTGTGTAAATGATTCTTTTATTTTTTAAGCACAGCTACTGCCACATGTCAGAAAATCATTTACCTTTAATTTCTGAGCCAGATTAAAAGTAATACATTTGATAAACTTCAGGATTTAGCTAGATCATTTTGCAACACTAGTTCTAGTCTACCTCTTTTGGTGCACCTGATTTTTTTTCCCCTGTCTGATCCCAGATAAACAGAGATTAATTCCAGAGTGAGTAGATTTCATATAAGAACATTCAGCGAACTTGTTCACCTGAGTATATGTAAACACACAAACATAATACATACATACATACATACCCAGAAGCACCTTACATAGTATGACCACGGAAAAAATTTGATTTGTTTTCTAACTTTCATTTCTTTCACTTAAGTAACATTTATTATCCGAAATATCTTGAAATTGCATCTGTAACAAGTATAACTTTTATATGGATGGATAATTTTCCTAAAAGTTACAGGGTAATATTGTTAATTCATTTACTGATATAGATAAAGATGGATATACGTTGACATACACACCTATATACTATTTATAACACACACATACTATAATTCATTTCGATTCTACTTTAGTTCTTTGGAAGGGCAGGGTATTTTCAAAACAATCTTGGGATCCTTTATGAAAACTGCTCTACATCTTTAGAGATCCATGGATTTGTTTTGCACAGAGAAAGGTTCATCTGCAGCAGGACCAGTGGCTGAGGGTGACTAACAGTGATGATTAAGAAGTTGGAATAGCACTCACTAAGAGAACAAACACGGAAAGAAGAGACACCTGATCAACCTGTTTTGACCTCTCAAGAGTGTTCAATTGAGGGAAAAGATCGGCAGCTACATCACTCCTCATGGAGCCAGGAGATGCAGCAGCAGGCTTGCCCACAATGCCAGGCTGACTACATCAGATTTTAAATGCTCTTGAGAAGAAACTGAACCAACCCATCAACTAGAGTGAAACTGAGGTTCAGAGGTGCTAAAGATGCTTACGTAAGTATACACAGCCATTAACAGATGAAACTGCAATTTTCGCCTTCACTCATGTGCTTTTTTTAATTACACAATGACTCTCAACCATCAGTGTGCCTCAGAAACATCGAGGGGCATCTCTTCAACAGCTTTTTTAATGCATAATTGACAAACAACAAATCGAGCATATTTACAGAATATACTCTGATCAGTTTTGAGAGATACACACCCACAAAACTCACCGTAATTGTTTCCTCCTGCCCCTGCAGCACTCCTTATCACCTGAGAAGATTTTTCAAACTGCAGAAGCACAAGATTGCACCTATAGAGACCCGTATCAGTAGGTCCAGGGTCCAGGACAGACACCAGGATTTTTTTTTAAGCCCCTAGTTGGTTTTAACATGTATCCAAGGTTGAGAATCACTGTATTGCACAATCTTACCAATTTCTGCATGGGAAAACCTTCTCTAACAGACTTCAGACATAATTATCAGTCACCTAGGGAGCTTTGAAAACATCTGTACAGTGAAGCTGCCCTAGCAGGAGCTCCAGATTAAGCAGGTCGAGGGGAGAGACAGATGTATGACAGTTTTCACATGCCCCTGAAATTCCAGAGTAGGCGAAAGACCTTATATACATTTGCTCTTCTAATTTTAAATTTTGTTGAAAAAGCATTTAATTTGTCCAACAGAGTTAATACATCTGACTTAGTAAACCGGTCAAACTGTGGAACAGGCTAGATATCTGCACTAAGGTAAAAAGACAAACATGAGAATTGGAAAGGAAAAAGAGAAATATGTCATTATTCCCAGCAGAAAAATGATGAGTAATGAATTTAGAAAACAAAAGGATCCTGGACAGACAGACAGACAGATACACACACACACACACACACACACACACACACATACTCCACACACTTTTACATACAACTTCAGTGAATTCCTAGGTTTGTTAGAATCCATACACAGAAACCTGCTCAGGAATTTACAGATCTAATGTTAGTTTAGGAGGAAAAACTAGTTAACACTTATAGAGTATTCATTATATGCCAGGCACTATTCTAAGTGTTAAATAAAGCTTCTTTTCTTTCTCTTCTTCCTCCTCTTTCCTCTTCTTTTCTCACCCTCCCTCCTTCCCTCTTTCCCCTCACCTCTCTCTGTTCATGCTGGGACTGTCCCCATGGCCTTGCACATGGTTGGTAAACATTACACCAAACAGCTACTTTTCTCAGTTAATCTTAATGATCCCAGGGAGTAGGTACCACTGTTCTCTGTCTTACTGGCAAGAAAACAGTGACAGAGAGTGTCACTTCCTCCAGGACAAATAGCCTATAAAAGGACAGAGCTAGCGTTATGGCTTTGGAAGTCTCTTCTTTCAGCCACTAATTTCACAGATGTAAAATAAAACAAATTAAAGCTATTTTAAAAAATTGAATGTGGTTACACAGACCACAATCCAAGTATCTTTCTCTTTTTTTGTAGTTGGGGATGTGTTTAATTTGCTTCTCTATATATCTGAGAAAGCAGAAGTGGCGTGACACTAGTTGGAGGGAAATGATTGGTTAAGTATCTCACACCTGCTACTAACTATTATTCATGGCACAAATTAAAGACAATCTAGTTAGGCTCTCTACTTGGCTTTCAAAGAATAGGCCTTTCGCACTGATATTAACCCTTGAGCTTTTAATCTCCGGTCCCGTAAAGATTAGTTTCACAGTTACAAACATTTATTGGGGTCAAGGAAAACTGTGCAGACGTGAGACAGGCTGGTATAAGGCAGTGTATGTGGGAAGCAGTGGTGAGGGTGACCTTGGCCAAATGGAAAGTGGATGTTCTCTGTCAAGACACTCATATTTGACAAAAACAAACCCCATGAAAGCCAAAAAATTAGACATTCAGCTTGTGACCTCTGAATAGATGGTCCCCTTTCCACTCTCCAGGTATTTCCAAGGCAGGAGTCCCAGGTGCAGGGAATGTAATTTGTAAGTCAGGGGTATAAACTGTGCCTTGTGACAATGTCATGATTTCTGTTTTGCCAAAACCACGCTTTTTTTTTTAATCTTTATTGGTACATTAAATATACACATCATGATTGCACTCCATAATGGGGTTTTGTACCAGTATAAGACACAATTTAATTCTCATTTTTTCCCCCACGCTTTTATGCAGTAATCAACCTAACAGGAAGCCGGTAGTAGAAAGACCGGCATAAGAGAAGAAGAGCTCTCAGGTGTCACATACCTCATACACAGGGAGCATTCAAGGTCGGAGGCGTCGAAAGATGCAAGTGGAGTACTGAGGGCAGTGCTGGTGCCCTGATCTGTGGGAACATCTGTGGTTTAGAAAGCAAGAAGTCAGAGCTGAACAAATCTTGGTTTCACAGATAGTACTTCTGAGACCAAAAAAAAAAAAAAAAAATTCACTTTCCAATTTGTAATACTTGTCACCTCCCCAATAGTTTATTCAGTGTCCACCTGAGCCACTGAAAATGGGATGGCATTTCCAGCAGCCCCCATAGGGAAGTGCAAGTCAGGCTCACTCCAGGAGCTCTGGGGACTTCTTTGGAATATGACAGGCACCTCACTCAGCAGCAGGAATAACAGTAGCAGGAGCTGCAGCAGTGGTGGTGGCGGTGATGGCAGCTCCAGCAATTTGAAGGACTAAGCCAGGCCATCAAAGCCGGGCTTGAATCTTGGCACTGCTAAGCTCTCTTGAAAAGATCTCAAGGTACTGGTACTAGTTCTCAGATGTGTACCTAAGGGCACACGTCTGGATAAGACCTGAAAACAAGATCCTGTCCTACATTCCTTGGCCAAGATGAGGGTGGAGAGAGCCGGCTGGGAAGGAAGTAGGACTGTTAAAATCTTGGGATGCCATTACTTGATACTGTAGCTGGACCTTCCACCTTGGCTTTCTATGGTAATTAACACCGAGTGCTTACAGTGTTACAAGGCACCATGCATGATCTCAGAAACCTCATAGCAACCCCTGCTGTGGTGTAGCCCGGAACACCAAATCTGGGCCACACACCCAGAGCTAGAGGTGCCCTCAGACAGACGGTAACTTGGTGACCCCAGGGATCCCCTCCAACCTACTTTCTCCCTGGGTAGAATCGTTACCTTGCTTGTGGGCTTTATTAAGTACCTCCGTGTCTTCTCGGAGTTCAGTTTGGCAATGTTTCCTTTTCTTTTCCTGGCACTTGCCAGTCTTGACGGAAGCAGTATCCACAGAGGCAGTGTCCTGCTTCGCCTCTTCCTTCTCCTGCTCTCTCACGGTGCCTTGCTGACCATCCACCCGTATTTTAGCTGTGCTCGCTAGACTGCTGCTGTCCCCACTGGCTGATGCTTCCTTCGGACTAGAGCAATGCGGGAGCTCTGGATTTTCCTAGATGAAAAAAGAACCAAATGTCAGACTCTGCTTAGAAACAATATTCTTAGTCAGAGGGAACAAAGAGAAAAATACACAAGCCTGATCATCACTACTGACCACTTAGTGGACACATGGGTCAGTGGAGGAGCAGTCATAAGGTTAATTCCCACTTCCAGTCCACACAGCATCTGCAACAAAGGCCTGCTCAGCTTGGGCAGAGTTAGGGAAATTCCCTAGGCAAGGAGGAAAGGCACAGAGCAGGGACCACCCCCAAGGAAGGGGGAAAATGCAAGGGGAACCCCCCACTCCTATCCAAATCACTCCCAGCAACACCCTTTTGGAAACTGAGGCATGCAGTGAGGGTAGGTACTGCCACTCAATACTTCTTCTTGCCCAGAAGGCCATTCACAGCCATCTGCAATTTCCAAAGCCCAGCTCCTAAAGGACCTGTGTGAAGGCTTTGGTCCTGGTCTGCTTTCAAGCCTGCCAAGTCACCTCATGCCCAGAGCTTTATGTTATACTGGCTGAATCAGCAAGCGACCACCTATTCCTTTTACTACATCTTGGGTGAAAAGTCTTAAAAGAGACAAAATCACCTGACAAAACAATCCATGTTTTTAGTCTTTTAAATAATTTTTTTTCGGGAGAGTGATATTTGAAAATGTATTTAGAAAGAAATCTCATTGTAACATGTTTATGTAGATTTAGCAGGAAAACCTTTCTATAGAGTAAGACTCCAACTTACGAACATTCCAGCTGCAAACTTTCATAGGTGTACTGTATAACACACTTTGTCAGATTACAAATGAACCCAACTTGTGAACAATTCTCCTGGAATTTGTTTGTAAATCAGAGACTTACTGTAATCTAAATCCATAGCTCACGGGTCAAAATATTCATCTTATTTCTTCCCTTTCAATCACTACCAAAAAATTGCTACCATACACACATGGAAGGGGGCACCAGACAGTTGGGAGAAAACAGTGAAGAAGCAGAAATTGGATGTGACTTTTCTCAGCCTACTCTGGGGAGTTCAGGCTTCTCTCAGTACTATAGCAATACTTTGACTTTCCATGAGCCAAGGCATTGTCTGTACAAGAGTGCACTGCCTTGCAAAAGGAAGTCTGGGAAGACCCAACCTCTGTTTCCCATCTGGTTCACTTTGGAGAGCCAGGGTGCCAGTTTGCTTCATTTCAGAGTAAGCTGCAAGGAGAAATGACTCCAGGCACTTGGGTTCAGCATTAACCTTCACAGTCATGTAAAATTGACCACAGGGGACTCTAAGATTTTAGGGGATACTTCAAGATCTGACTTTTTAAAAAAGTCAGGCATATCTGCATTTTACTCCTTCTCTAGAGCAGAGACAAACAAGTGAAATTTCAGTGCCCAGGGCTTTTCTAGTGGGCTTACACATAAGCTAAGAACTTTGGGCACAAAGGGAAGAAAAGTACTTCCCAAAGGTGCTCAGAGTGGTCAGTGCTAAATTCTGCCTTAGAGGGCTGGGAATGTAGCTCAGTGGCACAGAGCCTTCCTGGCAAGCTCGAGGTCCTGAGTTCGATTCCCATTACAAAAAAAAATACCACTTAAATCCCATCTTAGAGACTGGACTTCTGACTCCCAGGTTCTGTCCACTTACATCTGACAGGAAAGTCAACATCTGGAGTCCATCTCTCTGTGTTCTGTTCCCTTATGTTCAAAGAAAGGCACAAATACTGTCTTCCTTTCAAGAACTTCAACTCAAAAATCTCCACAAATCTTTTTTTTTCTTCTCTGCTAAAAATACATATTAGAAGCCTACTTATGTACAAGGTATAGGGCAGGACTATGAAATTGCTTCCATTGGGGGAATCAAATGGAGCTGTCATTGCACAAGGATCTCAACTAGATCTCAAAGGCCAGTTTAGCTTGAACAGACAAAAAGCGGAAAAGGAAGGGCAGTCAGGCCCTCTTCCCAGGCTCTGCCCCCAAGCTGTGGTCAGAAAACCCACTCCAATTGTACAGCTTCAGGGGAAGTGGGCCAATCCTTTTATAGTGGTGTCAAATTTCTTTCTTGATTGGACCAGACCAAGAATTAAAAAATAAATGCAATAAATAAATACATAAATGTTGGGTCCATCCTTGAAATTCAGAATTGTTGTCTTTAAGAAGTAACTGTCTTAGCAAAGAGCACAACCACTATGGACTCCACTTATTCTTTCTCAAGAACCAAAGTAGGAGAGGTAGGGCTCACTCCCCATATTTGCCCACAAAACAGCCAAACGAAGCGTCACAAAGAGCTGGGTGAGTTGAATTTTACCTGTGACAACTTTAGTAGATTATGGCTGGTGCCTTCAGTAGCCATTGACTCTACGTGTTCCTTTAATCTAGGGTGAGGTGCCAACAGCTTCAGGATATCAGGAGAATGTTCCTGAGAATCCCCCGGGACTGATGGTGAAAAGAAACTAAGGAGAAGCTGTGACATAAAACAGAAGACTTCACTACTTAAGTTTCTACAGGTGCTCGGGTGAAGGGGGTAGGGTTAGGGGACAGGGGCACAGCTTGCTGGAAAAAATTGCAGGGAGGAAGCCCTCAACACACTAGGTCTCTGGACACTCCAGCATATCAGAAAGCCAGGTTCCTCATCCCCACCTCTGTCTCCTCTAGGTCTGATGCATGGTCTAGAAATCTGGACTTTGAGAAGGCACTACAGATGCCTCTGCTACCTGCCCAAGAGCCACCCCTTGATGCTGTCACTCCACAGAAATATTTCCAGTAGGATCTTAAAACTCATCTGGAAAAAAGAGACAGATTAGTGAAGCCAGGTGATAAGCCTCAGCTGGGAACCTTGGACTCACATCAATAACACTCTGGTGGGAGTGATCTACAAATGTTTTGCACTCCTACTCTCCTATCACCCATGATTTTTTTTTTTTTTTTTAGTGGTACGGAGAATTGAACCCATCACTTTCACACTGAGCTATATCCTCAGGCCTTTTATTATTATTATTATTATTTTTAGCTAGCGTCTTGATGAGTCACTAGTACTCTGGCTGAGTTCAAACCTGCAATCCTCCTGCCTCAGCCTCCCAGAGCGCTAAAACTGCAGGTACATATCACCAAATCTGGCTTACCTCTGGATCTTTCATCCCTTTGGAGCTGAGTACCTGAGCAATAAAGTATTAAGAAAATGGAGCTCAAAACTCCTTCCTTCTTTTTCTAGCCTGTTCTCACATCTGGCATTTACTTTGCAAAAAAATTTCAGGTTAAATTCAAGTACCCAAGGCAGGCAGATACCAGTCTATTTTGTTTTTTTCTTGTAATCGGAAGCACTGGGAGGGTAGAGAGGGAAGAAACAGAAGAAACTGGGAGGCAAAGATATACTTTGGAGTACGAGTAGTACCATTAGTTCTCACATTCTTGCTTCAATTCTCCCCTGTACCAGCAAGGATTTTATCTATCTATTTATTCACCTATTTCATAACACAAAGAGACCAGGACATTGGACCTCTGAAATTTACTCAGCTGTTACCACCTAGCAGGCCCTGCAGAATATGGAACCCCACAACCTTGTTTAGGCCACATAGGGTATTTATTGACCAAGAGAACTTGTTAGAACCTCTAACTCCAGCTTAATTTATTCTCTTCCTGGCCACTAGCAGTTGCTTCACAGTGTTTCTTCAGAAGTCAGAACTTACCATGGACTCTAACTCTGTTGAGCCTTCAAAGCTCATCTCAAGTGCTGCCTCCCTTTACAATTCTCATCTCTCTAATCTCTCCTGTCATGTCATGCTGTCTGCGGCACCACTTAAGAGAAGCTTAAATTACATCATCTTCTGCCATCCTGGCACTGTATCACAAATTTGTCTTTCTCTCTAGCCAGATGATCAGCTTGTGGAACGCACAGGAAAACTGCCCGATATTCATCACACCGGATGGGACTGAATTAAGACACCTATCCATCTCAGGGCCTAAGGAAAAACCAAACATTCAGGCTCAAAGTTCTCAGATGGGTCCCTACGCTTCCTTCTGGCTCTGGAAAACTCATTCTCCAGGTATTAGTTGGCAAACGAGTGAACTAGAAGTTACTAAGTGCCCAGAGCCACAAATGCCACCTTTCAGAAGTCTCTCCTCCAAAGGAGCCAAATTAGCCCTCAGCACCTCTAATGAGTAGCACTTCTGAGACAGTCTCCTTAGAATTCTCACCCACAGAGCCTGACATTCTTCAGGGGCAGCCACACAGCCTCCCAAGGTACAAGGACGAAAGGGCAGTGGTGGGGGGTGGGAAAGGAAGTCCAAGGAAGAAATGAAAGGAAACAAGGGAGAAACAACAAGCAGCGGTTTCCGTCTTAACTCTCTCTCTCCCTTGCTAGGCCTTCTCAATGGCTTTGGAAAACAAAAGTCAGGGTCAATGCTCACTCAGAGGAATCATTCCACATCAGTGAAAGTCAATTTCACTTCAGTTTCAGCCTCAGAAAAGCCCAATTGGGTTGAGAAAGAAAGAAAGAAAAAAAAAAGCTGAGGTAAAACTAAATCCAAAAAGAAACACAGGGCTGTGAGTTCTATGCCAGTTTACTGATGCCAAGTGAATTTGGACCATTTTCCTCAAATGTGTAGCCCCGAAACTGGTACAATCCGGAAAACAAGCACGGCGAGGCCCACAATGTTCTTAAATGGCTGCCACGGCCTTATCATAGTCCCTGGAAAACTGCCTCTCAGTTCTTCGCAAGCTTCAGAGCTCTGCAACACTCATTCCAGGCATATGCTCACTAGCATTGTCTGGCATTCATATTAACAAACACAGCATTGTAAGTTCCTTGAGGAACAAGGCTGTGGTTTATGCCTCACTGGGTCTCCACAGCTCCCCACATCCTGCCTCTCATCCCAGCAGGCAGATGGGGAAACAACAGCCAATCTATAAAAGCAAACTGGAAAAAGAGAGAGGAGTCAGTCCAACTGATGACACCAAAACCTGTCAGGCCAACTAGGGAATAGACGGAGGAGAAGAAACCATTCCTTTTGAGCCAAGACCTGCCTCTTTGAACATTTGCTGTCCCCAAAGAAAATGCTCTTCTAATTGCCTCTGTACATCCTGGAACTGGATAGATCCATTGCTACTCTCAACCCAGCCAAAGCAATCAGTATCCAGTCTCCAGATGTGTCCTCCTGGGATAGTAAGATGTTGGAGCAGCTAAGAGGATAGGCTCTGGCAACAGACCAAGTTGAGTTTTAATGTTTTAATGTTCACTAGCTGTATGATCTTAGGAGAGTCACCAACCCTCGGCTTCCTCATCCATTTTATCCAAAACATGGGGATAAGTAATAAATAAGAATACCTACACTCATTCAGAAGTTGTGGGGATTAAGTTATACCTTTCCCTTAAAGCACCCAACACAGTGCCTGAGGCTTAGACAATACCTATGAAATGTTATTACTCACAGCATGGACAACACTTAACATTTGGTGACCAGTCCATAGCACGGAATAGTTCTGCATAACCCAGGCTCCTCTCAGGAAACCCTGCCTCACATATTCAGACCAGGTCAGAGGAACTTCCCAGGGTCATAAAACCCAAAGCCCAGCTACCACCAAGTTTATCAAGTTTGCAAAAAATTCCTTTGCAGAGTCTTTAGAAACTAGTGCCATCTCTTGCTAACTTTCTTCACCTAATGGCTGCCCTACCAAAGCACCCGTGATGGAAGTGGTTGTGGCTGGGTAGAGAGGAGATGGTTGGAGACAGGAGAGCACGGAGGACCACTATCAGTATCCAACTTCCAGACCAATTAGCTGTACACCAGCAGAGTAAATATCAAAACAGTAAATAGCAAAATCAATGATTTGAGGATGTTTGACCCTTCAATCACGCTCTCAAGTAGTGCAGGCAATTTTTTTGTGATATCCATGTTCTCCTGGGACCCAAGGGTTGTATAACTATTTGGATAATACTAAAGGTCTCTGGCTTGCATTGTGATCCAGTGTGTTTAATTTCTAGCAAAGGAACTAAAGGTTAAAGTTCTATGTATAGTAAGGGAAGTGGAGGCTATAAATGTCCCTTTCCAAGAGCTGGCCACCCTGTGTGGCTGGTGAAATTGTCATTCAGAGCTCTGCAACACTCATTCCAGGCATATGCATTGTGCCATGGAAAACTCATTTTATTATTATTATTATTATTTTTAGCTAGCGTCTTGATGAGTCACTAGTACTCTGGCTGAGTTCAAACCTGCAATCCTCCTGCCTCAGCCTCCCAGAGTGCTAAAACTGCAGGTACATATCACCAAAGAAAAGTTATACAAATGCAGACGGCCCCCACACCCCAGATAGCTCATCAGCAGCCAGAATCTGCTCAGCAAGTCTCATTACCCAGGTTAATTTATTTGGTTTACTTTGGTTTTATAACCTATTGATAATCCAGACTATGAATCAAAGAAACATTTCTTCCAGGCTTTTACCAAAATGCAAGGACTGCCCGATCTGATCACACAAACCACGAAGACAGTGTTTTTAGGCAATCGATAGACATTCCTGTCCCCTTCTGTCCCCTGCCCCCAGAAAACCACCCCCAAATCCCAAATACCAGGGAGGGGATCACCCTTATTTTCCTCTCTGGAGAAGACACAGTGATGGGGTCCACTAGGCAGCTGGACCTGATGTGATTCCTACTCACCCTCTGGGCTTCGGATCTCGCTCTCTTGTTCATTCCATCAAGGGACACGCAGTAGAGGAACTCTCTCAAGGCTTCCTCCACCTTGCCTAGGGTGGCTAAGGCTTGTGCTTTTCTGAAGTGTGCCTGGAAGAAAACACTAGCCTTCAGTCCCATCTTATTCACACTATTAATGCCGCTACTGTTTATGAGAACTGCTGAGGACTGTATGAGCAATCACTATTCTGGGAAATGTTTTAAAAGCACTCTTTCATCTACAGCCCTTTAATATAGGCAACTGTTCTGAATCTCCTTTAAAAGAAGACAAAACTGAGATCCACAAGTGTACCTTGGCCTAAGAAACATAGGTGGTAAATTGTGGTGTCAGAGTTTGAACCTGGAACTTACTATTCTAAAGCCCCTGTTTTTAACCAGCATACCAAGGCCCATCTGGTTACTGCTTTCTTCTGAACTAGCCTGTCAACTGGAGAGGTGGGCAACACAGTGACTTGCTTGATCATTTCTCAGAAGAGAAGCAAAAGAATGAGTAGGACCTTGCCAAGACCTCGGAAGTTACTAGTGGCAACGCTGGAACTGTGATCTCAGGACTCCCACGTCCCTCTTCCCCACAAAGCAGGGTGCCCCTCAGAGGGCTACTCACTGGCTGAATCAGTGCTTTTGCTCACTTCTACTGTCTCATCACATCTTTTAAAAATATACAGCAATTTGGGGGGCCCACAGGTAAGTGCCCTGGAAGAAACTAGAGAGAGCAGAGGAGCATCCGAGGGAAAAGGGATGAAGAGAAAATGAGAGAGGAGAGAGCTGCCTTCTCTTTGTGCCTTGGGACAGTGGTAGGCACTTCCATGGGGATGGCTGGGAATTGCCTTCTTGATCAGTGGCCCCTGCTAAAACCTCTAGAGGGACCTACCCCCATGCTCCTGCCTCCTTCTAGAACCTAATCTTGGATGACAAGGAGATGCTGATGTCTTGTGTTGTTGTGCCTCCCAACACTGTTTACCTTCTCTTTAGGGACCTTCTGGAGAAAGGCTTCTGTGACGTTACAGGGTAAAAGGCATAAGTACTGGGAAACCAGAAAGGCTTCTGGGATCCCACTAATCAAGCAAGTGGCAATTCATATACTTCACTTGTGCAGAGCACATACTACAACCCACTGAGATCTATTCTCCCTGCAAGGTGTGTTGAACCCTTTGGGCCCTGGTTAGATGCTGGAGTAGGGCTGGCATGTGAACACCTCTCCTGGGATATTTCACGGCCAAATGGTAGGATACATGCAAATTAGGATGTGAAACGCTTTTGAATTCTATGAAACTCCTGCCCAATTCTTGCACCAGCTGTTCCTTCATCAGGAAAGTCAATTTTGCTGTTTGATCCAAACTACCCTTCAGCCCTCTTCCCACAATGATACCAAGGTCCTCATTCTTAGGGTTAGGATGAGAAAAAGGGAAAAGCTGCTCTTATCTCCAGAAAGTTCCTGGAGTCACGGGAGTGGAAAACCTCATCCCTCCATTCTTTTCAGTAAAGACAGTGATGACTAGTACTGAGCTGTAAATATGCTGCTTCGGAAAGAGAATATCATTGCTCTGTCTTCATTTGTGATAACCTTCATGAAAGAACACATGACATTCACCCTGACATTACCGGCAAGATACACTGGTCCACAATATTTTATCTGAAGCTTCTAGATTCCCCCCAAATTCCAATAATCCAATATTTTCAAAGCTTAACCTCAAAATTCATTAGGTGACAAAAGCTGGCCTAAACTGAAGTGAAGTATTTGTCCTACTTAGTGTGAATTTTTACATAATTTGCTGCAGAGATAGTGTGCTTAATTAACATGACTAGGACACGGTCCAGAGCTCACTGAGGGCACTACCATATATAAGGCCTTCTTACAAGCATAAACACCGTGGATTCTGAATACATCTGATCCCATAAGATTCAGACGATACATCAAGATAATGCCATCAAGGCCCAGCTGGTAGTTTTCCAGTCCTGGGATTGTGTGGAGAAAGCACTACATAAAACCCAGCAGGCTTTGTAGCTTGCACAATATTCTCGGCCCACATTCACCTTTGATCCTAACACATCCCTATGAGGAAATCGAGGTAGACAGAGATAGCTTTGTTTTAAAACTAATGACACTTGAGTTTCAGAGAGGAAAGCCACTTCCCCGAGACCACCTTGTCTGCAGGCAGTACAAGCCAGACTCAAACCTCTGGTCTAAACAAAATGTTGAAGTGTGTCCAGAAGCCAGACAGAGATGCTGAAATTCAGCACCTGCCATACTGAGAGATGTCCAGCCTGTCTTTCTTCCCATGTGACCCACATGTTTTGGGGCGCCAGCAGGTCAACTGATTGTATGGTCAACAGTCATTGTATGAGTGTGGGGATTTCTCCAAAGAGAGCTGGCCAAGTTCTTAGGAAGCCAGATGCTACCAATGCAGGAGGGCCAGTCCAGGAATCCTTTTCTCTCTCTTTCTACTGCTCCTGCAAAATGATGGTGATTGGAAACACTTACGTAAAGCTATGTGCCAGGCACTGGTCTGTGCCTCCCCCATGAGCTCACTCTATCCTCATCACAGTAGAAAGTGCTTTGAATATACGCATTTATTGACAAGATGAACCACAGAAAGGTTAAGTAATTTGTCCAAAGCTACACAGTGTGCTAAAGTAGCCGAGCTGAGCCACAAACTCAGGCAGCCTGGCTCCCAGCTCCATACTCTGGAGGCTCACAAAGCCCAGGCTGTCGTGCAGGTCACCACTTGCTAAAATTAGGGAATAATCTAGTTCCCTTGCAAATTGGACTTTCTTTTTGCCAAGGGAAACCCAACACCCTGGCTCCTTTGGAAAGTGCTCTTTCTGCTCTCCCTGAGTCCTCGTGCCCCGACCCCCTGGGAGGCAGCCTAGCCTGCCACCTCCTGTCTATAGCACAACCCCTTCCCATCACCCTGTTCCACACTCACCTTAAAACCCATTGGGCGGAGTTTACATGCTATTTCTGCATCATGCAGTGCATCCTCATGAGACTCCAGGGTGAAATAAATTTGAGACCTGTTGCTATAAAGCAAGTGGTCATTTGGAGCTGCCAAAATGAGAAATGAAAGAGCTGTCATTAATGGCCCCCAGAACAAGCACATGGTAAGTTCTGTATGAGGATGGATTTGAGCAAATGACAAATGATCTAGGGTTTTGGTTTTTGTTTCCTACCGAAGATCCAAAGGGTTAGACTCTATGTCCCATCCTAATATAGTCCTGTCTTCCACATGGCCAACCAGGTCAGTTTCCCCAGCTGCAAAGAAGTAAGTCCCCCCCTCCCTTTCAAGCAGTTCTTCAGAGGCACTGTAGTGTCTGTGGTGTAATAGAAATTTTGACTTAGGGGAAACCTAGCACCCGGCTTCCTGGCTATACATAGTCACTACCTGGCAGCCTGGCTTCTGAGGGACATGTCACCAACAAGAGAACAAGCTAGTTATGGAAAAGAGGCAGGTAGCCACATGTGCCCCCAAGCCTGAGCCCCGGCAAATCAAGACAATGTCACTGTTGGGGATGAAATGACTGGTGACATCAACAATCCCAGCATGTGTGCAGTTTCCCTGAAGAATATGGAAATGCACTTACAATGTCCTGCCCTCCCGTTACAGATGGCCAAATATGAATGAATGCAGACAAGGCTTCTAGGAATAAAATGAGCCTGATTCTCACCAACACTCTGGGCTAGAGAGGCCTTTAGAGATCTTCTGGCTCAATAAGCCCATTTTTCTGATGGGGGAAATCAAGGCCATAGAGAAGAAAAGACCTGCTCAAGATCACACATTAAATGGCATATAGGGTCACTGCTAACTGGTTAAGACTTTGCACCTTTAAAGCTTGTCTGGGGGAGGTGTGTGTCTTTTTTCTGAAGATGAGTACAGTATTTAGAAAAATGAGACATAGGCCATTTTCCAGAACAAAGATGCTCTGTTGGGGAAGCCCCTTTTTTCCTCTCAAAAGAAGAAAACAGATCTTGAAAGTTTTGCCCTGACTCCTGGGAGAGGGTGGCTAACAAAGATGCTTGAAGCCAGTGGGGTCGGGATCCCCACTGACTCTGAGGGATGCTTTGAAGTGACAGGCATCCCTGTGAGAGATGGGACTCGCCCTCCAGGGGCCTCGCCCTGCTTCAAGCATATTGATTGCTGTGTTACTCTCCCACCTCTGGGCTCAGCTTCTGCTGCAGGCAACGGGCTTGGATAGGGTTTTCCCAGGAGCAGGCTCAGTGCTTCCCTGGGAGCCCACGGCTTGCTCTTGACTTTTCTGCCTCTTTTCTTCCGAAGCGCATGCCAGCCTAGGAGCTGCTCACCGCCTGCCTGGCCGGGCACAGGCAGACGGTGGGCCCTTCAGTCGCAGCCTGGCCCAGTCAGCTGTGACGTCTTACCCGCATTACCTGTTGCAAGTTTGAGTGGACATTCAACAGGTGGAGACTCCAGCCCACCTCTCCTCCAGTGGTCCCGTGTGGCCCAGGGCACTCTCGGAACCCAGAGCCCGGTCTGCCAACCCCGCCCGCCGCCTCCTCCCCGGCATGCTTCGGCCAGGCCGCGCTGGGGGGCAGGGCTGCTGGCAGGCTGCCTGAGCTGTGCGATCCCGGCCTGCGGTTTGGCGGCCACTACCTAGGTCCGCGCGTGGGGGGCTGGGGAAGAGTAAGCCAGGTGTCCAAGAAGTCGGATGTGAGCGACCAGACAGAGATGTGGGGCTGCCCGCCTGCCCTTGAAGCTGCAAAGCCCAGCCAACCTTCCTCAGGCAGCACGGAAAGCGGGACGGAGGCGCGCCTCCTTCAGCAGCGGCCCTTGTTTCTGGAAGAACCCCAGCAGTCGCTCGGTCCGGGTCGGTCGCCGGGCTGGCGGCGGGGTTAAGGAATTGGAGGCAGGCGTGGGCTGTTGGCTGGCAGCGGCAGCGCGCAGGGGGCGGGGGGGCATCTATTTTAGCCAAGGATCGTGTGATAGGAAGCGGTGACAATGAGTCACAGGGCAGCGGGGAGCGAGCGCCCCCCCCCCCCCCGCACACGCTCGCGGGATGGTTTCCGAGGGAGCGTGGCCCACTTCGGTTACCTCAGCCGTTACACAATCCAGCCCGCCCGCCCGGCGAAGGAGGGGCCGGCTGGCCCGGGCCGCTCGCAGCCCTTATGCAACCAGTGCTCTCCTGACCTAATTCCAGGCCGGACCCACCCCATGGGGAGCCGCAGCCCCGGAAGGGACAACTCCCAGAGGCTGGAGCGACAGACGCAAGCGCCACCGGACATCTCAGGCCAACAGGAGAGTAGAGGACGAGGCGCGACTTAGGAAGGGTTCGAACTTCCCTCCTGGCAGGGAAGGTGCGGGCAGGTCTGAGAGGGATCCCAGGAGTGCGGAGGGGGAGACGCCCGAGAGCGGCACCGAGCAACACGGAGAGTGACAAAGATGAGAAGAGGGGAAAGCGCGAAAGCAGAACAGGCTGACACACACAGAAACAGAGAGAAACACAAAGGCTAACAAGAGACGCTCAGAAAGACCCCCCCCCAAACAGCCCCCACTGCCAACAGACATGGAGTTCTGGGAAGGAGGCTCGCACGGGGAACACAGTCGCAGAAGCTTCCTCTTTCGCTCTGGCCACCGTCCATCTCGTGGCCCGCACCCCTGCCCAGTCGCTCCCCGCCCGCCCGCGTCGTGACGAGCCCAGCCCGCCGCGGTGGGGCTCACCTAGCCGCACCGCCTCGTTGTACTTGAGCAGCGCCGCCTCCACCTGGCGCTCTCGGTACAGCCGGTTGCCCTCGTGCCGGAGTTGCGACGCCCGCGCCGGGCCCGGGAACAACTTGCCGAGGAGGCCGCTGAGCACCACGTTGACCCGCAGCGGCGGCGGCGCCTGCTGCCCAGCCCGCCGGGCACCGCGCGACCTCCCAGTGGCCACCATCAGCGCGGACAGCTTGACCCCGCACAGCGCACAGCGCCGGTCAGCTGCCCGCCCACGTTCTAGGCACAGTTTACAGAAGGTGTGGCCGCAAGACAAGGACACTGGGTCTGATAAAAATCCATGACACTTCCGGCACTTAAAGCCATCCCACACCTCGGTGGCCGCGGCTGCCGCCACCTCTGCCTCTTCGGCTGCCAAGGTGCAGCCTGTCGCGCTGCCCCTGTCCGAGGGAGGCGGCGCGGGCCCCTGTGCCTCGTCTCGCCCGACGTTCTCTGCCAGGCAGCGCACCAACTGCTCCAGCTGCTCCGCCACCAGCTGCTGCCGCTCGGAGAGCTGTCTGTACACCTCGAGGGCTTCCCGGAGGCGCCCCCCGCACGCCAAGGCGTCGGCCTGTGAGAGCAGGACTTTGCACTCCGCGGGCGTCGAGGTCCTCGGAGGCTGCCCCTGCTCTGGCTCCCGCCTCTGCGGAGGTTCGGGACCCCCAGTGGCCGCCTCCGGGTGGGGGCCCGCGTCCGCTCCCGTCGCGCGTGCCTCTCGCTCCGCTGACTCCGCCAGCTCCAAGTTGTTGCTGCCCAGCTCGGCGGGCAAGCTCAACATCCGTTCAGTCTGAAATGAATCCATTGAGAAAAGGACCTTAGCCGGGAAAGGCGTCTAGGGGCCGGGGACACGGATGGAGGAGTGACGGCTCGAAGGAATCCGGGCTTCCACGGCCGCGGCGCAGCCGCGCACCCGGCTCTGCCGCACCTCCGCGAGCTCCATACTGGCCGCTCCGCGCCGCCTAATAACTGTCTTGTCTCAGCAAAGTGTTATATAAAACGTCCCCACGTGACGCGCCACCACGCTGCTCATTGGCCAGCAGCGGGGAAATTGTTACAAAACCAGACAGTTTTGTAACAGTGTTGCGCTTGCTTCTTTTGGCTTCGCTTTTCTTGGCTTCTTTCGGAGGCTGTTTGTGTTTACCCTCTGACTTATTCTCCACCACCGCCGCCGCCCGCGCGCGCAACTTGGCTCCTTTTTCGAAGCAGAGGAAACCAACCTCTCTCAGGCTTCTCCGTCTCCGAACCCCACCCCATCCCACCTCCAAACTGGCGAGCAAACAGGTCCCCTCTGCCAGCCGCTCGCCTCCATCCCCTCTGGGCCTCCCGGGAGAGGCCAGTACCTCGCGGCGCAGCCTACGGCGTCTTCCGGGACACTGAGGCTCCGGTGAGGGACGGCTGCGGTCGGCGGAGGGAGGCGGGTTGGCCAGGTGGTGGGGAAGCGCCTCTCGACCCGCGGGCCTGCCCTCGCTCTCTAGGAAGCCCGCCGCAGGTCCCTGGCTTCCTCCGGAAGCCCTCAAAAGTAGCGCGCGAAGTTTCCCGAAGACTCTCGGTGTTCCTGCCAGGAGCGACTCTGAGCCGCCGGTCTGGCGGGCGGCGCAGAAGTTGAGTAAAGCTCGCCGGGCCGTGAGGGACTCGGAGAAGTGCCGGCTAGTGCCTCGCACGGGAAGGGGGCGCTCCTCCTGCCCTCTCCTCATCTCCAGCGCTAGAAGCAGCGCCGGCCGGCGGCGGGCGCCAGCTGCAGACGCACCCTGTCCCAGGAGCCAACGGCCGGATGGGCGCGGCCTCCAGAGCTGGGCCTGCTGGGCTTGGTGGGTACTCTGGGGGCGTGGGAGAAAGGCAGGCGGAAGACGCAAGTTGAGAGCACTACTCCAGAGATAGTCCGCAAATTTTGGCACAGCGCCGTCGAGTGGTCTTTATGACCACTGCTCCAAAGAACCAATTTCTCACAGTGAGAACAAGGCCTAGGCGCATGCCCTGGGGCATGGCTCACAATGGCTAGGGGGCACATTTGCGAACAGTCCCAGCAGTTCAGGCGCTTTCCACTTCTGCTGGGCGCTCGTTTTCGTTATAACCCCAGGCACAAATAGGCAGATAAGTTTAGAGACCTAAAGGACTGTGCATTTCCCTAAGGTCAGAGAAGCCCATTGGGCTGGGAGGTGGGGTTAGGCTTCCCCTGCTGCTGTGGGCCTCCAGAGCCTCTGGGCAGTGCGGGGAGCAGGATTTGGAGTGGAGTTCTGCTCCCAGAGCCCAGAGCCAGAAGACCTACAGTAGGCTCCTCCCGTGGCCTCCACTTAGCTGGATGACCTTAGGTGTGGCAACTAAACTCTTGCAGTCGTCATTTTCACTTCTCAGCAAATGTCAGGGATGCTGGTAGTTGGGATTAAGTCGTGTTTCAGAGCTGGGGATGGCAGGCCTCATCCAGAGTTTGCCACGTCATTGCTCTCATTCTGAGTGAACACTGAGGTCCCAAGAGAACAGGTACTGTGCACTGAACATGAAGCTTGTCTGGGAAGACAAGAGGAGTGGGACGGACAGCAGAAGACAGCAGCACATAGACAAAAGGAGCAACCGAAAAAAGAAACAGAAGCTCAGGATACTGCCAGGTGAGCATGAAGAACACACAGGAAAACTCGGCTTGATTTGCCAGGGCATCTGGGGAAGTCTTCCAGACCTTAGTGTCTCTGGCTTTCCATCCAAGGTTTTCTCCAGCCCTAACTGAGTCACCCTTGATCCTGAAACCAGATTTCAGGTTACTAACTGAGGTACATAAGAACAAATGCTTGTCCACAGTGGTGGCTGTGATGGAGGCTGAAGTTGGCGGCAGTATTAGGAAGGATATGGATGACTGGAAGACTGTCCTGTTAGAGTCAGGCCTGAGCTAGATTTTGAAGTCAGTCCAGGGACTGGCTGAGCGGTGGAGGTGGCCAGGCTACCCAGTAGGGGACAAGCTGGTGCTTTTGGTGACTTGCTGTCTGACTGAGTGGCTAGTTTTACTCCTTCGTTACCTTTGCTGTCCAGTGAGGTCCCTAGCACTGTCTATCTATCCCTTCTGGCACCTGTGAGAAGGACAGTCTATAGAGCAGGTAAAGAGACTCATGAAAGGGCCATGACATGGATAGTGGTAAAATCCTCTTAATTCAACAGCTTTATCTTTTCTCTAAAAAATAAATGTCTGTTTCCCAAAATTGTCTTCCAGACGCTGAGACATGCCTTGCTCCTTGAACCACCTTGACAAATGAGCACGCCTGGCTTGAGCTTCTCTCTTGCATCGTTGGCTAGGGGGAAGCAAGGAGAAGGTTACCCCAGGCGGACGGTCACAGGCCTGTAGCATGGAGAAGAGATGTCCTCTCCAGGCAGCCCCTCTTGGCAGCTGCAAGCATTAAGGCTGACTCAGGCATGTTAATAGCTGTCAGGGTGACGCAAGATGTGCTGGTGCAAAAGGCAGCACCACCTACTCACTGACCAGGCTCCATGGGGAGTTTTATGTTGTATGATTACTACCAGAACTGCCTGGAGGATAACACTCGATGTGTTTCTAGTGAGTGCTGGAGAGCTTCATCACGGAGGGTTTCTTATATTTAACAAACATTACCTTCATGTATCTGTGAACCAACTGTCCCCTACTCAAAATGTCCTCCTCTGTGCTTACTAATTGGTGCTCCCGGGGGGAGACCAGAGGGAAGACTGACATGTTTCTATTTAAATTCAAATATTTTCTGTGGAGGTCCCAGTTCTTTATACTTCTTTTGATTTTGCTAGGATCTCAAGTAGGTAAGATAAACTGGGAAGCAGGAGAAAGGGTTGAGCTCCTTTCTTTCCACTGACCACAGCAATAACTTTCCATCTGGGCTCTGAAGAGCCTCTCTGGGCCCAAGAGGACAGAGCAGGCAGGACTTAACCCTAATTCCACTCAACCAGGGCAATTCCAAGTACAAGGTTATCAAAGAAAAGAGTCTGTTTAAAATAAATGTTTGAAAGCCATCACAGTTTTTGCCCATTTTCATATATGTGTTAAGCATCTTCAAAAGATCGGACCCTGTTCTATGTATTGACGGTATATCAAAGCAGGACTTAGTTCCCAGGTCCTCCAGCCCATATAGGGAACATCTTTGCCATACAGTCTTTTGGAAGGTACTGAGGGTCGAACCCAGGGCTAGCCCTTCCCCTGAGCTATGTCCTCAGATCTTTAATTTTTTTGTTTTTAATTTGAGATAGGATCTCAGTACTTTGCCCAGGCTGGACTTGAACTATCAGTTCTCCTGCCTTAGCCTCCCAGAGAGCTGAGATTACAGGTGTACCACCACATTAGGCTGTGCAATATGTTCTTGTACTGACTTTCCATGAATGTAAACTAGATACTCCTTGAGAGCAAGGTCTGGTGTCTTTCTAGTGTCTTGTGTCTTTCACCTTCTCAAAGGGCAGTCTTTCAATAGGTCTTGCTGAAGATGGCAGTGGACAGTTTGTTCCTGGCTGGTGGTGTGCAGAGGATCAGAAGAAACCCCCTTTGCCCCAGCTCCTTCACAGAGCAGGAGCTAACTTAGCAGACAGATACTGAGTGGCCAATAATCTTAGAACTACTAAGCAGCGCTGAGATAGAAGAGTCTAGTTTGAAGCCAGAGATCTGAGGATGAGGAGTGAAACACACACACACACACACACACACACACACACACACACACACACACACACACACACTCTGCATGGATGATACATGGAAGCTAGGCCATATCATGAATTGATTTTGTAACTGAGTTTCTCATTTTATAAACTGGGGTTAATTTATAATCCTTACAAAGTAAAAAAATAGTGCCATGGGGATTAAAGGCATTCACATAAGAAAAGAAGACTTCCCATTGCTTTTGAGAGTAGCCAAAACCCAGTACTAACTAAAAGTTAGTTTAATCAGCAGCTCTTATTCCACAAGCAAGGAAACTGAGTGCCAAAGAAGGCTGGTGACTTGCTGCAATTCACAACGGAAGTTTCTGAAACAGCTAGGACTGGAAGCTCAGGCTCTTTTCTCTATTTAGTCTTTTCCACGTGGTAAAAAGTTTCCTAAAGATACAAAACACCTCTTTGGTAGGTAGGTATTATTTCAATTTCCCATGTAACAGATTTCCCTCCATTCAATAAATGTTCCTTGGAAATATACTGTGTGCTGATAGAACTGATACTCATAGAGCAGTAATAGAAAAGGATACGATATGGCTCTTATCCACCAGTAGCTCATGGAGAAAACAAGAGGCCAAGATTCGTAACAGTTAGTAGTTAGGAGGGGTATTAGTTGCTGCTCAACTCAAGGGGGACCCATCACATAAGGGCTAGGTGAGCAAAAGGAATAAGCTGGTAAGCTGGGCTCTTCAAGGTCCAGGGATAATTTTTTCCCCTCATGCTGGGAATAGAACCAAGCGCTTCAGGAGTGTCAGGCAATCACTGTCCCACTGGACACAGCCACATTCACAGCTCCAGAAGTTGTATTTTAAAAGCTACCCTTGTAATTGTGATGCTCGGCAAGGATTCGTGTTCACCTGTGCAAAGAATGCTGCAGGGTAGACTGGAGCATTAGCCCCCAGTCCTTCTCTCTCTACCTCATCCTCAGTTTCCCCGAGGAAAGGGGCATCAATAAGCATTGTCTGTAGTTTGCAAATGGGCAAACTGAGGGTCCAGGGAGTTTCAACGTTGTGTTCAAGGACACTCAGCAGCTAGAGGGAACTCTGGTCTTCTGTCAACCAGTAGAAACAACAACAACAAATCATGAAATATCATTCCAAGGAAGATTTGTAGGAAACAGGGAAAGGGGACGTATCTAGAACTTCGGTAGTTAAATTATAGTTTCCTGTGAGTCCGATAGCACAAGGCAAATTTATCTATAGATGGAAATGAGACATAGAGAAGAAGCTGAGCTCGGGCCTGATCCATGCTACTCTGACCAGCAAAAACCACAGACTGGAGCCTTCCACACCTTTTATTCAGTATCTCTGCAGCCAGCAATGTTACAGGTCACTCAGAGGACAGTAGTTTTGGTACATCAGGAATAACAAATATAACAATCACTCTGGGGGCAAGCAGGTTTGTTTGTACATCCCAGGACAATGAGGAATTACTTAAATGATGGTCCTGGTGTAGTTATGCCCTGGAGCATCAAGGCAGGTGGACCACTGGGGTCTCTGTTGTTCCAGGAGGTGAAGATAGAGTCATGTCTGTACATGCCATAGCTGGCCTGTAGGCAGGAAAGCTAGGCCTAATCATAGTTGTAATTGTGAAATTATTTTCCCCAAAATTATATAGGAATGTTCTAGACAATGATTTGCTTTATTTCTCTGCAAGACAAGTCAGATCCACTTTGTCAGCCCTGTACCTTCATCTGCCCAAAGTACAGAAAGGAGCAACTCTGGAGTTGCCAAGTGTGTGAGACAGAGCTCAGGGAAAGGTTAGTTCTAACTTTGCTGTGTGACTCAGCCCAAGCCACTTCTCCTCTCTTTATGTCTGCTCTCCTACTAATAGGGATGCCCAACGTCATTGTTCAGATTAGCTACTGGTGATGGAAAAAGCACAGTGCAGTTAGTCCCGATGTGATTCTAGGGAACAGAATGGATCCAGAGCCATCTGCCAATTGTTACAAGTGAAATATGTGCTGACTGCCTCACACTAAGCATTTTCTTCCAAAGAGAGTGAGCTGAGGCCTGAGGCTGGTCCTTGACCTCCCCAGGGGAGCTGCCGATGTGAAAGCTCTACAGACCCTGTCAGACCTTGTCTGGTCTTAGGAGGGAAAAGAAATAAAACGCAGGTTCAAATATTCACCAGGAATGAACTTTCTAAGACTTATGTAGTACTGGGAAATGGTTGGCATTCAGGCTTGGGTTTTTAAAATTGTGCTAAAATATACATAACAGTTTTCCAGTTTAAACTTTTAGGTAGCATTAAGTACATTCACACTGTTGCACAACTATGACCACCATCCATCTCTAGAACTCTTTTCATCTTGCAAAATCAAATGTAAGTAACGACTCTCCTTTTCCCCAATCCCTGGAAACTAGCACTCTACTTTCTGTCTCTATCAACTAGACTGTTCCAAGGATTCAAATAAAAGATTTCATAGGATATTGGGATATTTGATCTCCTGGGATTCTCTTATGACTGGCTCATTTCCTTTAGCATAATGTCCTCAAGATTCATCCATATTAAGGCATATGTCAGAATTTCCTTCCTTTTTAAGGCTTAGTGTTATTCTATTGCATGTTTATGTCACAATTTGTATCTATTCATCCCTTAACACCTAGCTTGTTTCACTTTTGTCTATTGTGAATAGTGCTACTATAAACAGGAGCATACACAATTTTTTTGAGGCCCAACTTCAATTCTTGGAGATATATACCCAGAAGTGGAATTGTTGGATCATATGGTACTACAACCACCTACTTGAGGCAGTTTGTTTACTGTCCTGCAAGCAAAACTCACAAACCATAGAAGGAAAAAGGCTTCATTCAAAGACAGATACCAGGAGATGGAGGGGCCTGATGGAGTCAAAAATCTGTGCAAAGACCTTTTACAGTAGGGAAAAGAGGAGAAGGAATCCAATGAGACAGCTTCATGTTTGTTTCATTCCTCCCTTTCCTTTTTCCCTCCCTTCTTTCTCTGTGGAAAGGAAACTGGATTTTGATCTCTTGGGACTAGGATCTGCATCCATCCTCTGTACTTTCATCTGCTTGAAGAAGAGAAGGGGGTAAAGGTTCACCACCTGGGTCTGAGGAAGTTTAGAGAAGCCGCTTGTCCTTTAAAAATCTAGCTTTTCAAGGTTTATTTTGCCCTGCCAGTTACAATTTAATAGTACTTCTGTTTTGAAGAAATCTCCACAATATTTACGGCAGCTGCACCATTTTACATTCTTACCTGCAATGTACAAAGCATTCCAATTTCTCCTATCCTTGCCAACATTTGTTATTTTCTGTTGCTTCTTTGTTGATGGTAGCCATCATAATGGTTGTGGAGTGATTATTTCACTGTGGCTTTGATCTGCATTTTCCTAGTGATCAGTGTACTGAGCATATTTTCATGGGAGTTTTAGCCACTTGTATGTCTTCTTTGGAAAAATACCTATCCAACTCCTGCGTCCACTTTAAAATCATGGCTTTTTAAATGTCAGATTTTAGGAGTTCACTATATATTGTGTAGGGTGATCAGATTCCAGACATTTATTAGTACTACAAACTGCTGCTTGGGTAACCTTGGTCACTGAGATTTCTGCACGTGTTTTTACTTTCTTCTCTAAGGGCTGGCAATGTGGTGGATTTTCTGTGATATATGACACCCTCTAGGGTCCTCCATAAGAGGGAGACCACGTTCAACTCTCTGTTGAAGAAACATCATACTATTTTTTCTTTTTCTAAACTGTATACATATTTTTTGGTTCCCTCCTCCTCTATCTCTGTCTCTCTATCTTCTGTCTGTCTGTCTCTAAATTTCCTTATTGGATATGTAAAGGAAATTTAGATTTTCCTCCCATTTCATGGATTGCCTTTTCACCCTTTTGATTGTGTCCTTATTTGAAGATTTTTGCAGAGCTTTGGTTTTGAACTCAAAATAGCTGGGCTGAAAATATGGCTATATGACATTGGGCAAGATAATTAACTTCTTTGAGCCCACCATAGGTTTTTTCACCTGAAAGACAGAAATGATTTTTTTATAGTACAACAAAGTTTTTAAGATTTCTATGATGATGAGTAAATTAAATCACCATGTAAAATGTTTTCTCAGAGTGTAGCCTAGTTTAAATGACCTTAAGTAGAAACCATAATGATGTAACTGAAATATATTATTTATCCAATGGGTGAGTAGGCCAACCATACTAAGTCACACAATAATATTACATAATACTTAACACTTGTATAGCAAGTGTACAAAGCATTTAAACATTCATCACTCATTCAACAGGCTCCACGAAGGACATAAGGATGAGTAAGACAAAGTCCAGCAGAAGCGAGGGGAAGAAAAGGCAATTTGGTCAGGCTGATAAACACTAGGAGGATGGAAGCTCAGGGAGCTAGCGGGAGTGGTGAGGGGAAGCAGTTGAGTTGGGGGAGGGTCTATCAAGTTGATAAGACAGAATTCTGTAGGATTCAAGGAATTAGGGGCAGGAAAAAAAGAGCTCAGAGGGCCTGAGCATTCTTGGTAGAACACAAAGCTAGTGCAAAGAGGTGAGAGAGGCTGGTTTGTTGGGAAATATCTATTAGTTTACTGTGGTCAGAGACTAAAATTTCAAAGGGTAGAAGGATGTGGAGTGAGTCTGGAGAGGCCAGCAGGAGGGCCTGTGGACTGGGATAAGGAGTTGAAAATTTATACTGAGTATAATGAATGATTTGCAATAGATGGGCATGTGACTGAGTTTCCCTTTAAGAAAGATTTCTTTGGGGCCGGGAGTTAGTTCAGTGATTCCAGCGCCTGTCTTGCAAGCACAAGGGCCCGGGTTTGATTCCCTGGTAACCACATACCATACTGGGCGTGGAGACTCACGCCCAGCAGCAACCAGTACCACATACCACCGTGCCGGGCGTGGTGGCTCACGCCTGTCATCCCAACACTCGGGAGGCAGAGGCAGGAGGATTGCTGTGATGTGAGTTGGAGGCTGAGCTCAGGGCCAGACTGAACTACAAAGCGAGACCCTGTTTCAAAAACCTAAAAAAAAGAAAAAAAAAAAAAAAGGAAAGATTTCTTTGGCTGCAACATGGAAAGTATAATAAAGAGGATACAACTAAGAAAAAAAGAATAACGAGTCTAGATGTGTAGGGTCCTGGGATAAAATGGATCAGATGTGAGTCTGAATGGATGACCTCAGTTCACTCTCTGGGCATAACCCAAGTATTATCATTTCACTCAAACTGAGGAATGGAGGTTGATGAATGCTAAGTGATTTATACAGTGTCTGACAAATGGGAAGTATCAGATCAGAATTCTGGCTCTCAACCTCAACAATCTCTGTTCACTTCTTCAGAAAATGCTCTAAGTTTTTAGATTTCTATGTGTAAATTCCTTTTAAGAAACGCATGTCCTACTTCTCCACTGAGTGTTACACAGCAATCACTCCAAAAGTACTTCAGCTGAGTTTTTGTCATCTATGCAGTAAGGCTTCAAATCCTGGAGCTTCAAGTCATTCATTCCTTATCTTCCAATTGCTCAATGAGTAGCCTGTAGTCAAATAGTTCTATCCCTGCAAGGCTCAAATAGCCTGAAGTTTAGAAAGAATGGGCCAAAGTCCTAGTTCAGCCATAAATTAGTTAGGTAGTAAAGTGGGTTTCTGATCTCATAATATCCTTGTAGCTGACTGCTCTGCTCACCAGGGAGTATCCCTACTCTCATTACTGAGTGTGGTGTTATTAAGCTCAACCTGTTCACCAAGGTACACGGGTATGTTTTTACCTGAAACATTCATACTGCTAAGATGAGGGGAAGGAGGATGTTCACTGAGCTATAAAATTACCAAAAAGAGGAAAAGACAAAGGAAGTGTTCTATTAGTCATGTCTTTTTGACAGGATGCCCATCAACTCCTGTAGCTCTGCTTTCCAGCCAGGAAATCATTTATTTTCTTTTTGTACAGTAAAACTTTCTGAGGACTTGGCTGCAATTTAACAGTGTTTTAGAGCCATGGACTGAACCTACTGGAAGCTAGGGGAATAAACTTCCTGGGTATTTTGTCCCAGTGACAAGAAACTGACTAAAACAGATGGTGTCTTTTGAAACACAAAAGTTTTTAATTTTGATGAAGTCAAACTTGGTTTATTTCTTACTCATTCTTTTAGTGGCAGAAAACAATAAATCTAGATGACTTCCTTTTCTTGCCTAACTGCCTTGCGCACAATTCCAGTACAATGTTGAGATGGTGGCACCTTTGTTTTATTTCTAATCTTAATGGTAAAGCATTCATCCCTTCACCATTATGTGATTAGTTGTAGATTTTTCATAGATACCCATTAATGAGTACAGCAAGTTTCCTTCTATTCCTAGTTTATTCCATATTTTTATTGTGAAGGGTGTTGCACTTCATAAATACTTTTTTCCTGCACCTGTTGAGATGATATACTATGTGATTTTGTTTTTATTCTACTGCAATATTATTTTATACTGATTTTCAGATGCTAAAACAATCTATATTACTGGGATAAATGCCACTTTCATAGCACATGATTCTCTTTTTGTTGTTGGATTCAACTTCCCAGTATTTTATTTTAGATATTTGCACCCATATTTATAAGGTTTGTTAGTCTGTACTTTTGTGATAGTTTTGACTTTGGTATCAAGGAAATCCTGGCCTTCTAGAATGAGTTGGGAAGTAGTCCATCCTCTTATATCTTAGAGAAAGTGTATAAAGAATTAGTGTTAGTTCCTTAAATGGTTAGTAGTCAGTGATAAACCATTTGGGGCTGAATTTTGCTTGTGGGTAGTTCATTATTTTTAATTACAGCTTCAGTAGTCTTTATCTGAATTTTGATTTCAGATTTTTTCATTTTATAATATCTCTATGTACTTAATGTCCTGGAGATGTGAAGCAAGTCTAAACATGAATACATTTATATTTTTATGTATCTTATACACCTAGCCTAAAGGGAATTTTATATGTTTTTTTAATAGCTTAATTTTTTATTTTTTTAAATTATTTAATCTTTACTGGTACATGACATATATGCATCATGATTGCACTCCATAATGGGGATTTGTACCAGTATAAGACACAACTTAATTCTCATTTTTTCCTATAGCCTCACCCACCCTACTGCAACCCCAAAACATAAAATTTGTTACCTTACTTTTTTGTTAAAATCTCATCATTTTTCCTCCTTCACCCTATTTTACACTGAGCATTCTCTATTTCACAATATATAACATACAATTCTAGGACTCATTTACATCTTTATTTTCTCATACCAGAGAAAAGATGTGATATGTACCTATCTGTGCCCTATTTATTTAACTTATGAGGATATCCTCAAGGTATGTCCATTTAAGTAGAAATGATTCAAATTTATCATTTTTTATGGCAGAGTAATACTCCATTCTGTAGAAGAACCACAGCTTTTTTATCCAGTCTCCAGTTGATGGACACTTGGGTTGTTTCCAGGATGTAGCAATCACAAATTGGGCTGCTATAAACATGGGTGCACATATATCACTGTGATATGAGTCTTTTAATTCTTGTGTGTATGTACCTAGCAGGGCAATGGCCAGGTCAAATGGAACCTCCAATCCTAGCTTTTTGAGGAATCTCCAAACTGATTTCCACAGGGGTTGTACGAGCCTACAGTCCCACCAACAGTGGAGAAGGGTTCCTTCTTCTCCACAGCCTTGCCAACATTTGCCGTTGGCTAAATCTGAAATGGCAGCCATTCTGTGTGGAGTGAGATGAAATCTCAATGTTGTTTTCATCTGCATCTCTCGAATAGCTAATGATGTTGAGCATTTCTTCATGTGCTTCTTAGCTGCCCTTACTTCTTCCTCTGAAAAATATCTGTTCATTTCAGATGCCCATTTTTTTATTGGGTCATTAAATTTGGGTGGGCTGATTTTTTTGAGCTCTTCATATATTCTAGATAGTAGCCCTTTGTCTGAGGAACAGCTGGTAAAGATTTTTTCCCACATTGTTGGTTGCCTTTTTGTATTGTTGGTGGTTTCCTTTGCTGTGCAGAAGCTTTTTAAAAGAATGAGGTCCCATTTGTTGATTTCCTTAGCCAATTCCTGTGCTATAGAAGTTTTGTTCATGAAGTCTTTCCCTAAGCTGATGTCTTCCAGAGTTTTACCTAACCTGTTTTGCAGAAGGTTTAGAGTGTCTGTTTTAATATTTAGGTCTCTTATCCACTTTGATTTTAGCTTGGTACACGGTGAAAGAGTTAGATCCAGTTTTAGCCTTTGGCAAGTTAAAACCCAGTTTTTCCAGCACCATTTGTTAAAGAGGCTATCTTTCCTCCATTGAGGATTTTTGGCTCCTTTGTCAAAGATGAGGTGGCTCAGTGTAT
>PVIR01009661.1:7793-52564 GCA_004026965.1 Petromus typicus | reverse complement strand
TGAGTCAAAATGCATCACTTTGGAGGATCTAGTGAATGCTAGGTAATATTCAATAGTAAGCATTTTGGTCTTTCTTGGAGCCCTGTGATAAGTACTTTAGGAAAATCCCTTTAGGAAGCTGAAGGGATTGCGTATCTTAAGTCAACATATGCAGTCAGATTTTCCATCTAGGTTCTGGGGTTCACAGTCAGGTTACCCCTCACTCTACAGAAAACGATTTATGCATTGCAGCACAGGAATACAGTGGGGTTCTCTGTTCTTACAGTTTCTTCATTCACAGTGGATTTTAGAAAAGTTTGTTTCGCTTTTACTACAAGGAGAGAAAAGAGTCTAGATAAATAAATTTTGGCTAACAAAAATAAATTTTGGATATAATTCCTGGAAAGGAAAAAGTCACAGAAAGAATAGAATAAAGTTTCCAAGCATTTTGAAGACAGATGCATGGGAAGAATTGAAAAGTAAACAATATGCTATTGGTTTGACTTTCTTTTTCACCATAGAGTGCTTGGTTTAAATTTAACCTAAGCATAATTTTTTTCTCTGATGGCCAGGGGCAGATTTTTAAAAATGTGAATATTTTTAGGAATAAGTTCAGCACTGGAGAAAGCCAAGTCAAAAACAAGAATACACAATAATGCAAGGCACACTGAACAATTAATAAAAACTGAACATACCTGGAATCTTAGCATTCAAAATGTTAAGGCAGGAGAATTATGAGTTAGAGGCCAGTATGGTTTCATAATGTGATCCTGTTTCAAAAACAAACCACAAAAATCAAAATGACCAAAATGACAAGAGGCAAAGAAAATAAACGAAATTGGAACAATTACATTTATATTTTCTCTTAAAAATAACACAAATATTTGAAATTTTAATAAAACTTTTTTATTAAAAGAATATCTGAAATGAAGAAAAACAATATAGAAATCCAAGAAGATTCCATGTGTCCAGAAAAGAATAATATGTTTAATTTAGCTACTATTTTAAAAACATAGAACCTAAAGCATTATTGGATCAATAGGATAAACAGACAAATCTTCCACTGAAGCAGGCATCAAAACAGCCTACTTGTAGATAGATAATCTGTACCAATAAAATCAAGGTGATCATAAACTCCTCCTGTATCTTATTTGATGCCATATCCTATTGTCCACGTTGGAAGTTAAAAGAAATTTTGAAGTTTACAAACTCCAACAACATATTAAATATGTCTTAATTTATTACTTAAATTGATTTATTTTGAATAAGCAAAATGTGGATTTTGTCCATGAAAATGGAAGTCTTGGTATAAATTTCCCTGAAATGAGCAAGATAGTTATACAGAAATATCTCTCTCTCTCTCTCTCTCTCTCTCTCTTTTCTTTAATATGTTGGTTGGTCAAGATTTTCTGCCTCTTCTATTGTCCTTTCTTCACTGCCTACTACCTCTGAACAACAATGGAGGCTCTGACAGCCATCTTGTCAGTAGAAGCTGAAGTATATTCATGTGTGAAAGATCATCTCTTTAACATGCTACATGAGGACATTTTCATTTTTTTTTGAGATTTTTAAATTATCTTTATTGGTACATTAAATATACACATCATGATTGCACTCCATAATGGGGATTTGTACCAGTATAAGACACAACTTAATTCTCATTTTTTCCCATATTTCATTTTAATGGTAGATCACCTAATACGCCTGTTTCTCCTTTAGAATTACCTAAATGGTAAGGCACTTTATTTCAAGTGAACTGAAGGTAGATATAATCTTCTTTGTAGATATAGACACAAAAAGGATCACACAGGAAAACAGATTTTTTTTTTCCCTAAGAAATTTTTCCAAATATCAGTTGTTAGCTACAGTCTGTAATTGTGGCACCGTCTACGTTCACTTCTGAAAAGCACAAACTAACAACTCTTGGATGCTTTCCCTTCCTCAGCATGGTAATTATATTTGTACCTAATTTTGAGCTTGTTACATATAATATTTTGCCAACTATGATCATTTAGAATCATTGACACAGGCTTACCATCATAAATATTGACTATGCAAAAACATTATTTGCCTAAAATATGAAGATTTTGATCCAACTATATAAGAATTTCAAATTAAAAATGTGCAGAAATTTCATCCCATCCAAGTTCTTCAGAGGGAGTTGATAGATATGAGTTTACACTTTAATTTCCAGTAACTTTCTACCATGCATCAGAGGTCAGTCAGGGAATCCAACTGTAATAATGAATGTATAATTGTGAACTAGAATAATAATACTTCATCTTCTAATCCTCTTTCTTTCTTCCTTTCTTTCTTCCTTTCTTTCTTTCTTTCTTTCTTTCTTTCTTTCTTTCTTTCTTTCTACTGTCTGTTTTCTGTAAACAAATAAAACCAAAACCAAAACAACCACGCAGCTAATCCCTGACAATATAAAGCTATCTGAAGCTTTCTTCTGTAACTCTCCCTTTTTCCTCCAAGAATCCTGCAAATGTGTGAGGAATGTGACCTCAAAGATCACGGAGTAGATTTAAATCCTTCTGCTCCACATACTTGGTGCTTGATTAGAAAACTACAACTTTTGTGGCACGACTGTTGTTTTCATCAACCTCCAAATAAATTTTGTGGTCAAAGAACTGAATAAATAAGCAATCTTAATTTATAGGAAAAAGAGTCCATGCTGATACCTGCTGCAGGACTGATACTGTCTGAACTTTTGCTACAGCTTTTCTTTTGGCTATTTTCTTTCCTTCCTGTATTCTTTTCTCTTCTGTTCTCCATCTCTCTTTGTTCTCACTTTGGATTTCTTCTTGTAAACAGGGAGTATTATTGCAGATTTATGATTTTTAAATATGGAGAGACCATTGAAATTAACTATAAGACTGTGAAATCATGGTTTTTGATCTATCAGGATGCAAATACATACGGAAATAAAAGGCAATGTGTGTGTTCATCCTTGGTTTTATCAACTGTGGTGACTAGAGAACAGCAGCTCAGTGGCAAGATCATACTGACCTTATACCAACTGATAGAATGAGCCTTAGTTCCTAGATATCATCACCCAGTAGGGGAATCAGGATTTCCCACAGAAAGGGTGGCCTTATACTTAGGGCAGAGTAAGGATAGATAAATTGAAACATCTTGTTGAACCTATAAATAAGAGAGTGCTTAAAGAATGAGAGAATATATCAACCTGAAAACTGAAACAGAACAAAACAAATTCATCCAGAAGCAGGCTCGAGGGGTTCAAACTGTCCAAACTAGACATTTGAGTAACAAAGTAAATAATGATAATAACAAATTATAATTCATTAAGCAAAATAGGAATCCATTAGTTTAAAATAATATAAATGAATAAAAGTACAAAATCTTTTTCTTACAAAATGACAATATGCCAAGAACAGTAGAATTAAAACATCTTCATTTGTCAATCATAGCAAAATGTAATTCAGCCAGGAAACATCAATACACACTGAAACTATTAAGTGACACTGAGAGAAAAAATAATGTATTCTCTCAAACTCCCTCCCATGGAGAAAAACCACTAACAGTCATCACTTTGATCAAGTAAAATGATAAATAAAAAGTATGCTGCCTAGTACAAAGCAATGAAGACAAAACACCATTATTTCTGTGACAAGTCTGACAAAAATACAGAACCTGAATCTGATCACAAGAAAACTTGAGGCCAATGCAGCCAACCACCATCCTACAGAATAAATGTTCTGAAACCTTCAGAGCCAAAACTGAAAATCAGACATCAGAGCACTCTTTCTGACTGAAAGAGGATTTTTAAAAATGACCACTACATGTCAGGAATGAGCCCCACCTTTTTGCTCTAACAAAAATTACTAGGACAATTGTCAAAATGTACCTGAGTCTATGATTTATACAGAAGCAAATTATCACTAATAATTTCCTGATTTTGATAGTTCTATGTAAGAAATTCCCATTTGTGTCAGATACTAATTCAAGTAGTTGAAGGTGATAAAGTATGCTGGCAATTTCTTCCTAACAGTTCTAGAGAAGTTTCTGTAATAGTCTTGTAAGTTTTTCTGTATTATCGTCTACATATACATGTCCCCCCAAAACTTTATGTGCTCAAAGGTGAAGATTTTGAAAGGTGATTGGACTGTGGGATAGTACAGGTGACTTGCCATTAGAAAGTGTGTGCTGGTCTCAAATGTGGGCCTATGTGGCCAGGAAGGATTTATCTACCTCCCTACCTCCTCCTTTTCAATTTTTTTCGACTTCCTGATCAGCTCATGATCTAAGCTGCTAACACCGCTCTGCTGGAGAAAGCAGAAGTCTATGGAATAAAACCTCTACTATGAGTCAAATAACTTCTCTTTTCTTTTTAATTAAAATCTTTATTGATACATTATACATACACATCATCATCGCATTCAACATAGAGAATTTGTATATGACACTGCTTGATTCTCATTTTTCCCATTCCCCTACCCACCCTACAACTCCCCACCCACTACATACATAAGCTTGGTTTCCTTTTTTAAAAAATTACTATCATGTTCTTTCTCCTTATTAAACCTCTCCTTCTTAAATGTGCAGGTGTCTAGTATTTTGTTCTAGCAAATAAAAAGATGACTAAGATAGTGAGTTCAAAACTATTTCCAACTTAAAAAAAATTTATAGACCACAGCTCCTCCACGTATCTTGCTCTTTCCTTTCACAGATCACTAACAAGGCTCTGCGTCTCCTACATATGTGAGTGAGGAGATTGTGCGTGGTGGTTTTTCCAGTAGATTGTCAAGGCAGGAAGACATGCCCCGGTGGAAACATTTTTGTAGATCACTATTAAGAAAAACTTGATAATACACATTAATTGTCAGACATGAATCCTAGGGCATCTTGGTGAATTTTCTATTGTTCACTTATGAAAATTTGTTAACGCCTAGCCAACTCACCTGCTGCCCTTGCTGGGACTCCGAGCTGCTGCTCTGTTCCTCCACACCAGGAAATGAGGATGAATGACAAAGACACAGAGTCAGCTCAACACGCGGCACCCCGGGGATTCCTGTCTCCGGCAGGCAGAGGAACCCTTTCTCTTGCTCACCTCCCTTGTAACACCCAAACCCTGACAGAGTGATCAAAGCAGCACAAGATTCATCTGGTTTCCAGCAGCCATTAGCACATTCTCCGGTAAACAACTCAGCCTCAGCTGTCTCCACTGTCCCTAACACGCATTCACCTCTGAGCGCAGCCTTCTCCTTGGAGCTCGCTGAGGAGGCCAGTTAGGCCTTAACTCTCCTCTCATCCTTAATAATAGTGGACAGAATTCCCCTTTTTTAGAGAGTAGTCCTTCCCATGATGTGCCATACGCTATTTTAGCAAAAGGTGGGGCTATAAACATCCTTTCTCTCATTATATTTGGACCTTCTACTTAGTAAGTTGGATACAAAGCCTCTTATTTGTGGTCAAAAATTCTTCAAAAAGTCCATTAAGTGGGGAGCGCTGCCACAAAAACTTCATACTAAAAACCTCTAAGTTCTGGAAGACAGGTTTCATAAAATTTTAACTCTTTAGCTTCCCCCTTCTGTAAATTTTGGTCAAAATTTACAATAGAAATATTTAAGGCTTTTCTATGTCTCTTTTCAGTGTCTTCTGGACTCGTACCTCTGTGTCCTAAAATGATCAAAGTCAGATCATGTCAAGTCCCTTTTGTCACAATAAGGTTCTAATTAACCCAGCAACATAAAGGAATTGGAGGTAAAATGTTACCCTTCCAGTAATACTTGGGTTTGGAGTCAGATGTGCAGTAATTTCCTCTGTACAGCGTGAGTCTCCAGATGTATAATATGAGGCCTCAGGAATGAATTTTCTCCATCCCTATCAACTGCAGCATTTCATGTTGATGCATTGCTAAAATGTAATAGGAATACAAAGATAATTTCTAACATGATCCAAAGTATACAATTGATATCTGCTATCAATATAGAAATTTTTATCTAACTAGAATAAGTCATTAATAATGTTTCAGTTATTCTAATCTTTACCTCATTGCTAAAGGGTCCTTTTAGTATAATTGTACCTCAAGACTTCATGAACAGAAGCAAGAAATTACTAAGTAGAGCAATATCCAGATACTTTTAAAAACATCCCAGATAGAAAATCAGCAACTTGTTAAATTATTTGGTTAATATTTTGCCATGCATTTAACAGGGACGTGATAACAACACTGATTTCAACTGAATACTGCTAATATCTTCAAAAGGAAGAATGATTTAATTTGAATAAACCCGTGGCCTGTATTCTTGGTGTGTTGGCCTCTAGCAATCTGCCAATTACATCAGGCTGAAAAGCCAAGAACCCTAAAGCAGACGTTAAGGTGTGGAGTTAAAGAGAGTTTTCTTTGGGAGACAGACAACCTTGGCAGCCTGGCAAGTGTCCCTTCCTCCCCTCCCATTCCCTGGAATGGGATTAGATGACATTTTGCACCAAAGCTGACAAACATTAGTACAGACAATAAGCTAAAGATGGGGACAAAAAAAGTAATGTCTGTCTGGGTACCCTGACAACACTTATTTTTAGTTTCCTTTTCAAATTCTCTTCATAGTCTTCCTAGGCTGTTATGAAGTAAATAAATCCTTTGCTTGTTTAAATCATAAACTGAATGGCTTGCTGTTATTTACATCTAAATGTAATCCTAAAGATGTGATATAAAGGTATATCATCACACAAGGTATTTTCTTCACACAAGCTAATATAAAATACTTAATCCTCGGCAGCAGTAAAATAATGATGAGGATTACAGAGAGTCCACCTTAGTGTAATAAAAATTGCAACAGGGAGCTCATACTGCTCAAATATCGAACCTCACTTGAAGTGCTCTATCCCTGTCATAATTTTTGGTATTCTAAAATTTCACTTTTTATTGAAAACTCTGGATGTATAATGATGAAGATTTCTGTTACATAACATGAAATATGCTAATAGTCCTTTGTTTCCTTTCTCTTCTGCCCTTTCTTTACCCTGTGGACTCTGTTCTGGAGGTTTAAATTCTGTTTTTGATTCATCAGAGGATAGTTTCCTTTTTCTGCCTTTGTAAAGCCAATAAACAGCTCCTAAAGACTCAGTTTACATAACAAAGTGGAACTCTATCTTCCCAAAACAAAGGCTCTGTATCTCCAAGAATGTCTGTATGAATAAAATGTATCCCTTCTCAAGATGCAACAACAGTGTTGCTATCCTGCTAATGCCACGCAGGAAAGGTTAGAATAAGCTTATTTCTTTGATTCGGGGGAGAATTTTTACAACACTCTTTTCTTCATTGCTTTGAGCTTATCTTGTACACACAAAAGCAAAACGTAAAATGTGCACGTCACTGCCAGACCACACACACTGTATTTTCTCTCAGAGTAGGGACTCAACACCAGTTTTCTGCACTAAGGAACATCCCCAGCCCTTTACTTTTTTTCTTAATTTTGAGGCAAGTTCTAATTTGCCCCAAGTGGGCTCAAAATTATGACTCTCCTGCTACAGACCTTCGGAATTCTGGGGTTACTGGTGTTCAGCACCACATTCTGCTTCCCATTCTGTTTCGAAGGAAATGAAATGGGCGTGAACTCAAACAAAATGGCAGTGAACTCAAACGAAATGGCCATGAACTCAAATGAAATGGCCATGAACTCTTTGGGACACAAATATTAGCATCCCCTTTACCCACAAAATGGCAGTTGCAACCTTGTTTAATTATATTCAAATGGATAAAGCACTACATGAAAAATAATTATTCTTTGTCCATTTGAAAAATCACAGCCTTGGATGCTTAATCTCTACCTTGATGTGGTTCAGACTAAAACTGCATTTGATCATGGTTTTCATTAAGATATTTTAATACTGTTGAATAATGCTTACTTTCTCCCCTATTTAGACATTAAATCAATTAACCCAGGTCTGTATATACTCTATTTACAGAAGAGAGAAGTACTCATATTTGCAGATTCCTTTGCTTGTGTTTTTCACATCAGACTTCTGTCCCAACGCTGAATTTTATAGATAGGTAAAGATTACAGAAAGGTCTGGGGCATGACATACTTTCTAAAACATTATTTTGAAATCTAAAAATATAGATCTGTTCTGTGTGTATTTTTATTTTATGGTAAATCTAATATATAATCCTTATTTTGCTCCGTCTGTAGAAAACTGATAAAAATGTTTTTGTGAACAAATCTTAGCCGATTTTTTTTGGACTGAGCATAAACAAGGTTATACGAATATGCATCCAATACATCTATCAATATAGATAGCTTTACTGTGATTAACTGAAAAAGAAAAATTATGCAGTTATATTTTTCACATCATTGGATTCTCTATCCACAGATTTGACCAACTGCAGATCAAAACTATGTATTTTTTTTAAAAAAACTGCATCTGGGACCAGTGGTTTAGTTTAAGGGGTACTGTGCCTACCTTGTAAGCATAAGAGGCCAAATTCAATCCCCCATATCGCCAAAACAAAACTGCATCTGTACTGAATGTATACACACTTTTTTCTTGTCATTTTTTCCTAAACGAACTAGCATAACAACTATCAAGAAGCATTAATATTTTATTAGGCTTTTAAATAATACTCAATGAGTTTTCAGAGTACACATTTAGACTAAACTTACTTCTGGTTATATTCTTATAAGGTTTAACTTGGAGTTCTTGGGTTGCCAACATTTAATCTCTGTCTACCTTTGCTCTTTCTGCTAGTTTTTGGCAGTTTCAGGTTTTTTATTATTTCATACATAGTCTTTTTTTCAGAGGATATGGTGTTATTAGTTACTCATTAAATATGGAAATGATATGTATAACCTTACTTGTTTCCACCTTGATTTTTCAGGGTTTCCAGATATACCATAAAATGTGTAAGAAAGATACAGGACAAAAACCCAAATTCCTAAAATGCATCTACAGTATTATAAAATATCCATGTAAAAAGGATTCATAATAACAAACTTTGGAAATCAATCTGCTTTACACTTTCATGTTATTATTTTGTGTATGAATTTCTTAATTCTGTGACCATAATTTAAGGAAAATTTTTGATGAATTTTTCATAGTAGCATTTGATAATTTGCTTATTAGAAAGAAGAAATTGCACAAGAAACAGAAGATACGAAATTTAAATTTTGGAGAGAGATCATAGTAGTTGTAAAATTTTGAACCCTGTTTAGGAAAAACTTCATGTAATAAAATCTCAAATGAATACATGTTATATATTTGGAAAAAATAAGTATCAAGTGAATTATTTTATTATTTATTTTTCTGCTCTAAGCAGTGTCAATGCATGTGTCATTTGGTATAAATCTACAAGATAAATACATATTTCAAATGTCCCCTATAGAAGCTCTTGCAACAACCTTTCATTCCCGTGACACAAAACTCATTTATATACTTCACCCTTCATTTGGTGCCATAGTGTGTGGATGGCCTCAGTCTCTGGAATACCTTTGAGTTATAATACATGCAGTATGTAAATCACTCCTTTATCTCTAGAATAAAACTGAAAGGAAAAGTCCAGTTGGCTCAGCAAACTCAACTTTATTTTAAAAGTAACTGCAAAGGAATCTTGTGTCCTGCACAAACATGAAGTGCAATCAAGTCTTTTTGCTGACTAGGAAGACCTAAGCACTTTAGAGGATCTCCAAAGACATCAAGCAAGAATACATACGAGGAGTCCACATGGAACCTTGCAGATGGAGGAGTTCCATCCACGCTCCCAGCTTTCATTCAAAATAACAAACACAGCTCAACTTTAATATAAATCAACTAGTTGTAGTTCCTACAACAATGACTAAAATGTTGCAAAATAATAAAGCCATCACTTGAAACAGGTGTGCTACACAGTCTTGTTTTCTTCTTTTAAAAACATGAACCTCTAAACAGCACACGAATACCCACTTGGTACCTACAAAGTGACTGTGAAGCTTGTCATTTTCTTCTGAAGTAAACAATGGGTATCAATTCTGGCAACCTCTGGTGTGCAGATATGCAATTATATTACAGTGTGCCGGCACTTTATACTTCCACTTGTGGAAGTGACAGGGGTGACCTCCCTGTGGAAAGGACCTGTATCTGCTTCTCCAAGTGACACCCAGAAAGGCAACCTTGAGGCAGGTGAGTGATCTGGACATACTTGCCACTCACTGGAAAGAAGTTTAGAGAGTTAAGTCGTTTGGTTTTGGTTGCTTCGCCTTGCAGATCCCAACACTCACCTGGGAGCACACCTGGTGTGCCCAGTTCTCTGTAAAGATAATTCAGGATACCTGAAGAGGTGATCAGCTGCTTCTGTGCTGCACCTGAAGGCCATTGCAATAGTTACTGGTCTTCGTGGATAAAGTGAGCTACAGCTGACAGTAAGAAAGGGCATTTAGCAGCATTTGTAGGTATAAAAAATGTATTTTTAATGTAAGTTATAGATATGCATCTCTGATAGTTGCACAGGTAACCTGAAATTTTCATGAATCCCTCTAAGCTTTCAAGAAGAAAAGATAGCATGATGAACCTCTGTCACAAACATGTTCACATCCTAACCTGAAGAACTAGGGCTCAGTTACTTTATTTGCTCCCCCCCAAAAAATTGCAGATGAGATCAATTGATGAAATTAAATTCTAGCATTAAAAGACTACAGATTACCCTGAATCATTTGGATAGCCCCAGTGTCACGACAAAAGCCCTCAGAAGTAGGAAGCAGAAGTGTGAAAGATAGCAGTATTTGATAGAGACAGAGGTTGGAGTGATGTGCTGTACTGATGGAAAATATGGCTATGAGCTAAGGCATATAGTACCCTCTAGGAGATGAGGAAAAGAAGGAATCAGTTTGGTTGACTCTTTGGTTTTAGTCTGCAAAAATAGCTTTGGACTTGTAGCCAAAAGATTATACAGGCACAGAGCTTCTAACCAAGCACTAAAGCATGAGTTAGCTGGCCCAGTAGGGGTGGAAAGTGGGACATTCCAACAAAAGCCATGTATCAAGATTCGGAAGAGAAAGGACATGATTCACTGGGGCTGCTGTTTCTTAAAATATTTTATAGCTACCTCAGAAAAACTGTGCAGGAATCACAACATAGAAAATTTCTTTATATTAAAAACTTTGTAGGAACCTTTTTGGTTTCTTTTGCCATATCATGTTCTCCTTTGTCACCGCTTAGCAGTCCACCCTCTTTAAACTCTTCTCTCTCTCTCTCTCTCTCTCTCTCTCTCTCTCTCTCTCCCCCTATGATGTGTGATAACAAGTCATTTCCCAGCAGATCCTGCAGTACTCTACTCTGGATGTGAAATGTCCCCTAAAGGCGCATTGCATTAAAGGCTTTCTCTTCAGTCCATGAAACTGTTGGAGCTAGTGGAACCTTTAAGAGGTAGGGCCTAGTAGGAGATCAAAGGTCACTTGGGGCGTGACCTTGATGAGAACAGTGGAATGAGTCTCTTTTTCTCTTTCTCCTTTCCAGCCACTAAGAGGTGAACATTTTACCCCTCTAAAGCTATGAAAGCTGACTTGGCCACTGGTCCACTTGACAAGACTATGGACTGAAACCTCTACAACTGTTAACCAAAATTTATCTTTCCTCTTATTAAAATTTAAACTTCAAATACTTCCCTCAAGTATTTTGTTACAGTAATAGAAAGTTTATTTGCAAAGTGGTTGAAGGCAGGGTCTAATCAGCTCTTTTGAGGCAAAGAAACAAGGGCCTATGCTTTCTGACACTGGGTTGGCCTTAAAAAAAAGGATTCCTTTACTTTTAGTTTTATTTTTCTTTCGGCAGCCCAGATATTTTCATGCTTTGTCATCATTTCTGTATATTTTTAATTGAAATTTGGATTGGCAAATTACCACAGCTGATATAGACAAATAAGGAAATGCTGACTATGGTGGGCTCTTTGTATTCTCCACCATTCACCTATGGCCACCATTTTGTATTACATAATGGATATTTGCAGCATATACAACATAACATCTCATGTAAATACACTGCAAATTAGTATTAATGGCAAATGTATTGCAAATTAATATTAATCAGATTAATCTTATATTGCCCATTCATTATTTGAAATAGCAATGTTTTTTCATATAATTAAGAGAACTTATATAAATACTTCTAATTTTGATTCTCTCAAAATTTTTCTCCACAAAAAGACATAAAAAGCATAAAACACCAGTACAAATGAAATATTTTCTAGTTATTAATTTCAATTTGAATAACATATTTTTCACAGAAAGGTATTCACTTAAGTTTTAAATCTGCTATACTTCTTAGTCATTTTGGTTCTAAGCATCCAACTTAGCCTGTATTTGTTTAAATATATGAATTTCTTTTTTCCCTGATACTATACTTGCATCTTAAAATGTTCTTACTGGCTACCCTCACTAGGCATTAGACCAAACTCATTAGTTTGCAGATCATGACCCGGTAATCAACTATTATTCTAATTTTATTTTTGAGTGTTTTCTTCCTCCAGTGTAGGCTGTTTTAACTCTCCAGTTGTCTGATCTTATACTCCAAATTTTTGCATTCCTTTTAACTGTCATTGTGGATGGTAACACAATGCTGAGGAAAAAAATAATGAGGGGAAATGACGATTTATAGTATAATGATGTTCAAGATAATATTAACTTCTATATATAGAAAACTTACTATGCATTAAATATTAAAGAAAAATCACACTGGAAAGATGAATAAACAGAAGTTGATTTTACTGAAGTTATATTGACAGCAATGGGGAAAAGAGAAGAAACTAAGCATAGGTAAAGCTCTGCTGAAATAAGGCATGGGAGGTCTGGATTCTACCCGGAGTGGAGGGCAGAGGAATCGGAGACCATGTGTGTTTGCATACTGACTTTACTCACAGAGAAGGGAAGTGTTTTCCCCTCTTCCTTACAGGAGGTAGACTTACTGCTTGAAGCAAAGTGCCTACTGGAGTTAGGCTTGGAATTTTTACAGAAACTATGAGATATAAGGCCATCTACCTTGATGCATATATTTTAAAGAAATAAACCCAGAGGTCTTTAAGAAGCAAAATCCCAGGATATAAAACTTGCAAGAGACTTTGAAGAAATTTATGCCTTAAAAGGGCAGAAAGAGAACTTAAAATTACAGATTTTCCAAAGTCAGTGCTCGGAGAAAATTTAGGAGAACGTGTTGTCAGGCTGAGGCTTAAGTGTCTATGGTTTAATGAGACAGATAGGACTGCTAAGTCCTCCTCAGTCAAGGCAGTGGACTGAGGGTTTTGGTCACAGTAATGCTGATAACAGTTAACATTAAGAAGAGGTAATGGAATGTCAGTATTGTGACAAGGATGTTACACGTGCTGCCTCATCTAATCTTACCAACACTATGAGACGGGCATCAATCTCTTCATTAAGAAATGGAAAACTGAGGTTCAAGGGACTCAAAATTTTTCCCAGATAATTTATACTTAAAAAGACAGAGCTGGAGCTGTGTCACGATTTGCTCCATTGCAGATATAACACCATGAGCGCCCCCACGCTAGGAGCAACATCTCCCACAACTCTTCACTGCCACTGAAAAACTCTTTTAATTGAATGAAACATTTTATTTCTGACAGATACTGGATAAAAAATGATGTTGTAAATTAGAAAATAAATTTTTCTTAAGGTAAAAGATTAATGAGCATTTATAACTGGAAAAGTATAAATAGTTGTTAAATTGAATACTTTCAATACTTTTTTCCTTTGGAATGCCTGAGGAATTGTTCTCTTCACACATTATTGAATCATAGAAATAAAAATTAATAAGGGAAAAAATATAAAATTAGCATGCAAGTGTAGGAAATCAAATTTATTTCTGATGACTAAAAAAGACAACCTCAATGCATGCAAATAATTAAAATATTTCCAGGTGTTTTCTATTGGTATGGTCTGAGACTTTTATACTACTTAGTTATTATTGTAGTTTTTATTTAAGTACTACCAAACTTACTCTGAAATTTAATCAATAAGTGAGAATATATGTACTATGATCATATAATTATTTTATTTTCAGAATAATACAGATTATATGTATGACTTGTATAATTATCTTTGTATATATTCCCTTCTCCTCCATTTAAAAATTTCATATGTGAAATGCCTTTTTGATTGTCAAAAAATGTGATAATTTGTTGATACTGCCACTGTTATTATAACTGACAAGTTTATGTCTGTTAAAAAATTATTGGTGCAAATAATGAAATTCTAGAAAGCTCAGTATCACAAACAATATAAGATTTTAAATATTCTACATATAGAAATTATAAAATTTGATTTGATAAAATATGAGTAAAATTTCATTAAACCTGAAAAATCTATTAATGATAAATTAGTAATAAATATGAATATAAAAACTATTATGTCATAAACATAAGTTTATTAATATGAAACAGAAAGGAAATAGGGAAAAGGAATTAGAGGAGGAGGGGAGGAGATGAAAGAGAAGCAGGAGGGGAATTTAAAGGAATCAGGCTGTGTTATGTGTATGTACATGTGCCTATGTACATGTGTACATATACATGTGTATATGTATGTGTGTGTGTACATATACATGTGTATATGTATGTGTGCGTGTGTATATATACATGTGCATATGTATATGTACATTCCCAAAGTGATGGTAAATTGCAAGTACTACAAACATGTACTAATTAAAAAATAATAAATTAACACAAAACATCCATTATGAATAAAAATATTTATATTAACTATTATGAGGAAAATCTATGAAAGATATATTCTTAAAAGTTTCTGCATTTAGACATTTATTTAGGTATTAATTCACAAAGTCTTAATTTGTCGTGAATTATTATCATATTACTATGATTCAATAGGATCTCATAGTTATTACATATTTAATTGAGGTATGAGTGGCTAAAAGGTAATGGTTTTTACATTTTTTTCTAAGGTTTTCTTTTTCTACCTGTCAAACCTTGGAGTTACCTTGACATGATTACAAGTGCTTAAAATCAAGTTTAAAAAGTATTACTTTAAGGATAAATAAAGATCAACAAGGACGATATTATTTTTTTGTTTCCTTCCAAAGGTAACACCACTAAACACCAACAGGGCGGCAGCGTTGGAGTATATGCAGTCCTCTAGCCTGGACAGGCCAGCCTACAATGGATCAGTCATAAACCACATGTGGTTGTCCTGTGTTTACTTAATTTCATTTTTACTACCTTCCATTTTTTAAAAAAAGCCTACTTTTTCTGTTCCATACTCACTCCCTTTAAGCAGTTTTAAGCTGCTGTAGTTTTGATACAAGCAGTTAAAGGTCTATGAATTGAATTTAATTAATCCTTCTGCTGAAATGGAGTAGTGTTAAAACTTTGTTCATAGCTTTTCAATTGCTCTTATCAAACCTGAAAGGTTTAAAGAGCTTTTGAGTTGCTGATAGCTTAATAGGAGACCAAAAGTAAGCTACCTCCACATCTTCAGGGAATACAAGCTCATCATAACACCTTCTAGAGACACTTCTGCCATCATCTTAGGAGATAAATCTTCAAAAATATGTAAGATGCTATTGTTAATACCTGTAATTTTTCTCAGGGAAAATATGCATGTAGTACCTGAACATTTGTGCTATAAAAAGTCTTTTTGGTCCTAATTTTCATGTTTGTTGAAAATAAGCATGGGATGGATTCATAATAATCAGTTTTAGCCAGATTATAGTACATACACTCATGCAGAATCATCAAATTTGGCTCTAATAATGACTGTAAATTCTGAGTGACAAGAAAAATGTCTGGTCCTCATTCCTTTCCAAACAAATCCGAGCAACTATGTTTCACTGCAAGTGATTTGTAAATCTATCAACCACATTTCCTTTATAACAAATAAGTACACACCTACCCAAAAGCTAGTTTGGGATTTATCTGAGTGGCCCACATGCTCTCATCCCATCAGTGTATAAGTATCAAGGTAAATGTCATGTATTTGTTGATCACCGGGTAGGATGTTAACTCTAATATGTGGAGTTTACCTATATCACCATAGCTTTGGCTTTACCAATAAATATTCACATGCACACAAGGTTTTTCAATGTGCATTGAAAGCAGTAGAAATGACAGATTAAAATAGAATGATCTGAAATGAGCTGTCATTAAGCCAACTGATTCAGAATGCTTTTACCAATTGATACTTGAAACAGGAGAGGATCAAAACATTCATACCAAGCAATTATTATCCCAACAGTAAGTTTAAAATGATATTAAAGCCCACAAATTTTAACTAACATTAGCAATGAGAATAATTCAGATGAAACTCTGTTCAGGTACACCACCTATTATATTCTTATGCTTTAACAGCTTAACCAACAAATAATACATTCCATCTCAAATGATATATGATATGACCACATTAACATTACCAAATTTCACTGCTTGTCTCATAGAATAATAGTGGAAGATTTGCATACCATTTCTGATAAATTTCAGAAATATAGTATTTTCTAATAGTGGTATTCAGAACTGGCTACATAAGTACTACCTGTGGATAGATGTGTGTGTGTATGTGCATGTGTTTGTGTGTGTTTTCAGTGTGTTTAACACGTAAATCCAGGTTTCAGAGGGCCATCCTCAGTGACCTGACTAGTCAAGGTAGGCACCTGCGGATTCACTAGTGTTGATAGGTTCCTACATATACCTTATGTACATCCAAATCTGAAAACTTCTACCTAGAATGTGTTGCAATTTTTAGAAAATTTCTCTCTTTATATGATATTATTCAATATAGATTTTAAAAATCCAGGTCCATAATTAAGAAACAAAATACATAGTGTTCAGATATGTAATAACAAGTGTTGGATATAAAATATAGATATATGCATCATGTTCATATTAGTCTCTTTGTCAATTAATTAACATTGATTGCCAAATTGTATATAGTTCAGGGTTAGAGCTACCCATAGGAATAAGGATACATTTCACAATAATTATTGGAAAGCAGAAAGAAGACACAGTTTATGAGATTAATTCATTTAGTATATATTTTATTGTATACTCAGATACAACTGTATGAAAGGCCAATTTGATTGGTATCCATTACATTCACAACAAATGGAAAATATGGAATTGAGGTTGTGAAACATAGTCGAGATAGTAAGTAAAAGAACATATGCAGCAACTATCACAGTACAATACAACAGTGTTTATGAAATAATGTAAAATTATTTCATTGCATCTGGAGTTTAAATCATTAAAAAACATATCTAATATGAAAATGTGAAGGTTTTATCTCATACCATGAGACTTTGGCACCGGACCTGTAGGTTTTATTGGTAGTGCGATCAACGCCACAGCACAGAACATGAGAATTGTTAAAGAAATGGGAGGTAACCTTTACAGCTGGCATCGAGTGGTGCACTCGGAGCACAAAGTATCTTACTTTTAGTTAAGAGTGATAATCCACTCTGAGGGAGAACCTGATGTGTCCAGAGCTTAAAAGGGAAACAAAGAGTGAATCTGAAGACAGCTAATGGAGTCTGCGTAAGAGCTGAAAAAGAATTGCGCAGCGATACTAAAAGATAAAAGAAATCAAGTGAGTTTCAGGTTGGATGAAAGCAGGTGAGGCCACGGGAGAGTGGCACACAGCCCCAGGGCGGCCTGCCGGGGTGCGGTCGCAGGCCAGGATGTGGCCAGCAGCCCGCGGCACCAATGGGCACACCGGCGCTGCTTTAAGTTCAGTTTCATATTTCTGATGCTTCAACTTAAAACCTAACTTGGCAAAGTTCACTGGCATTGCAGCCGAAATATGGTGATATTTTGAAAAGTGAGAGCAGGCTGTTTTTTTAGTATACGATAAAGAAGTGTGACCAATGGAACCAATTTGAAAAGATTAAGGTTAGAAGAAAATGGGATTAGGGGAAATATAAATCTATCCTGTCTCTCACTTCCTCTCATTCCCCTCCAGCACACTTCACTCATCTCTGGAGTAAAAGAAATCCCAGGGCCTCGCCAAACCCAACTTACATAAAAAGAACAAGAGGCCAGAACACTAATTCTTCCATAATCTACAAGTTACAAAACTTGTGAACAACTTGACATTGTTCTTACACAAACTAATTACAGATAGGACAATTATAATTCAGCTAGTATAAGTAGCTATTTATTTTATGGCACAGTTAGGAACATATAAGTGCAATCTGAAATTTAAATACAAATCTTTTAGTGTTACATTAATTGTCTAACTTTACACTCTCATCTCTTTTCACTGTCACCACATATTAGTGATAAAAAAGCAGAAAACAATGAATGTAAAGTAAAACTTTATTTTAATTCAGTTTATAAACTAGCTCTTTAAAAAGAGATTTTAAAATAAGGTAACATTGCATCCAAGATTTGTGAGCATATTTTAAATGTTTTTGATCCTTGGTATTTCAGTGATTACTTTCCTTAAATGTACTTAAAATGATTTTGCTTTTAAAATAGGCTGTGCTAATGAAACACACACTACTACACTGGCTTTGTGTAACATTGTTGCTAACCTACTCCTCAGAGGCTAAACTGAATAAACACAGGGAAAACATGTGTTATGTGTATGTGTTTCAGGTCTATATTTAAAGATAGGATCATGTAAAATTCTGACAGGTATTTACCAACATCATAAAACAGACTTACCAAATTAATTAAATCTAGGTTTGACTAAATCAATAGGTCAATTTCATTAAAACAGTTCTGTAGCAGACACACTACTATTGATATTTATCATTATTGCATCTAAATATAAACTTCAATATTTTAGTATGTCCATCGAAAGCCTAAAATACAAAATCGACAACCCTTCTGTGAGAAGACAAAGTAAGAATCACATGACATCTAGTGGCTGTTTTTGCAACAACAGTTGTATGGTTTTTAAAATGTAATCCACACAGGTAAATTTTGGCAGTTAAGGGGACCTGAGGCAGGGGTCGGGGCTAGGAAGAGGAAGAGGAGAAAGCAGAGTGGAGAAAGCACAGTAAAAATGACTAAGCTATTCCAGCTGCCCAAGATGAGTGTAATTGTCAAGTATTACAAACATATACTAATAAAGAAGAAAAATGAATCATGGATCAATGAGCTATGAGAACCACACTGTTTTTGTCATGACTTTGCTCAGATGACAATTGAGCCCTATCTCTAAATGATGTATAGCACTGTCTTCCCATACTCTTCCTTTTGATCATTTCAATAAATACTGTACTTCTAAACACTCAGCATAGAATCAACTTATTTCTCATCTTATGAAATCAGATTTTTCTCACAGTTGAATAGGTTGAATTATTGTTGAGCTATCATATTAACATTGAAATTTTATCTTTCTTTTTAAGTGGAAGCTGTTCTATTTCAACAAAGAAGAATTATACCTTCACTACACATGGCTCTTATTTTCAAATCAATCAACACATTTATGGAGAAAATAAATTCAAGAAAAGCATGCTGCATGACGAGCATGAAACAGCTGGTATTTATTGGGGGGGGAATCGTGCACCAGGGAAGGCTAGTAAGAGACATCACTGTGTCGATCCTCCAGTCCTCACAAACACTCTTAGACACCATCTTTTCCTAAGACTAAAAAGTTGAGAAGTGCTAAACATGTGTCAGACCCAAGTTATGACCTCTACATAGCAGAGAACGTGGAGTTTCAAATCCATTTGAACTTACTCATCCTTCCCTGAACTTATTCAGTAACATTACTAAGTACATGTCAGACCCAACCTTCCATAAACAGGTGTAGTCTCCACGTTTCCATGACTTCAGCTCCTGGGGAACAGTAACCAAATGGCACATTCTTCCAGGGGGATCTTGATGCCACTGATCAGAAATTCTAATAAAAATATCAAAATGACAGTCCAAATTTGAAAGATTCCCCTTTTCATTACTCTGGCTCCTCTACACCACATCTTCAGCAGTGCCCATCACACTTTTGGTACCGAATACTCATTATGTGTTCTCTCTGTAGAACTCTGCTCAGGGAGAATTTTCTATAAGGAAAAGAAAGGTTGTTATAATTACAGTCAGCGTATGAGCTGATAGATTGAAAGACCATCAGCAGGCGTAGCAGCAGGCCTTCTAAAAACTGATGACTTTCCTTTTCTCTGTATACCTCATTGCCTATTGATTTAAAAAATGGGTTACTAGATAAGTATATGGAAGAAAAAGACATACTGTAATGAAACTACTTTTTATGGGCACTTATTCAACAACTAATTAGATAGTGGATGGAAGTTATTTCTTTCAACTTGCTAAATATGTTTCCCTAGCGGGGTTAAGGATTCCGTTAACGACTCTATTTATAGCTGATAGAAAGTATTCAAAAGGCGCGCATCAGCTTGCCCCACAGTGTATGTGATTCTGTGGATAAATCACCATAAGTAAAGAAGTACAATCTTAAAATGATCTATCACAACTGGAAATCAATATATCAAGCACATAAAATAGTCCAGGATAATTCACTTGCCAAGTAATAAATTATACATGCATATCAATGCCACATGCAATGCGATGCCTCCTAAAAAATAACCTTAAAATTCTTAAAATATATGATTAATGAAACTGGCACAGCCTGAAAAATATATATTACACTGCTTACCCCAACCAATACATTATACTCTGAGTTTTATGTTTCTGAGAAATGGCATTTACATACCCAGTATCAACAGCAAAGATAAATCAGGATTTCTTGCACTGAAGTCGAATTCTTCGGGTAGTGATTCATGTTTCATTTTTTTAATGGTGATTTACACTAATGTATTTCTCATAAAATATTTAATACTGCCTACAATTATTGCCAAAACTATGTTCTAACCCTTTCTATCAGGATAGCCACAGAAAGGTTTCCCAAAGCCATAATAAATTTGCAAACGTTGATATTTCACAATAAAGTGACAATATTTCAACCACAGGAAATCCTAGTGCTACAAAACCTGAACCTCATCCTCTGCATGCTCATCTGCAGCACAAATCCACAGCTCACAGTGTACTGGGGCGAGGACTCTCAGGTTTCATGTAATATGCATTTGTTCCACTGGATCTATACTGGTCACTGTATTGCAAATTGTGATGCAAATTTTGGAGAAATTACTTTTATTAGAGAAAAGTGAAAATATTAAACTTTACCTGGCCCACTGCTTGTAGAAAATACCCACAGTAAAGAAATCCCCTTAACCTTTTGTATCCCAGGAAACAGTTTACTGCAAAGAATTCTACCTCGTTTTCTAGACAACACTGAAAAAATCCCTGTGGCAAGAACATATACAGACTACAGATTCTCACCTTTCTTCTCATGAATGAACCATTTGCTCTACATACTATGAGAAAATAGCTTAGTAACAGGCACTGAACAAAGTTAACCAAGGCTTTCTCATCAGATTTCTCCTGAGTTTTAACATTCTGCCCCATATTTGAGTTTGAAAGTGTAAAATACTGAATAATTTCTCTTCAGCTGCACCAAGAAAGACATTTCCTCTTAGTTATGCCACTTCCCCACATCTGATTATTTCCAGCCTTCTTTATTCTTTGCTAAGAAAGAAAAAACTTCCTGCTAGACCTTGGAGATACATATGGTAGATCTCTGGGGCAGGAACTATCTTCCCATTACAACTGACTTCTCTTGCAACGGCTTGTTCACCTAATTCCACCTTTAAAAAATTTGATAGCATCAGAAATATAGAGTCCACTATTAGTGGTGAATGTCTGAAGTATTTCTCTGTCAGCTCTAATTGCTCTATTAGGACACTGCATTTTTAATTTTAGTTTTATTTAGATTTATGTCACATCTTCATGCAGAAAAACTTTGCAACTATAGAGACTAGGAGTTTTTAGTATATCCAGCACTTTGTGCAACTATGACCACTAAAATACATATTTTGAGCAACACTTTGATAGAACAGTTAATTAATATTTTATCTTTAAAAACTGTTATACTCATTTCTTCTTTTCTTGATATTGAAATATACAGCTTTTTATGAGGATAATATCAATGCCTCTTTTAACTTCTGTTTTTCAACATGTGTGTAGAAACGTTTTCTTCATTAATCATTCTACAAAAATCAGCATATTGATATGCCAGATGCATATATTTTGCTAACTTATTTAAAGGAAAATTGAAGATATGATAAAATTCTACAAACAGGCCAACCTGATCTAGTAGGGATTGAAGTAGGAGTGAGGATTGGTTAAAAAAATTAGTTCCTGAAGAAAGATTAGATATAGCCCTCTGTTAATTTGGTAGGGATGGGGGCCAGTCAGCAAATGCCTGGGGAAGAGTTTCCCATAGAAAGGAATGGCGAGTGTCCACGAGCAGGTCAGAGCCTCATGGTGATAAGGTCCAGAGTGCTTCCTGACTGGACTGAACAGAAGCAATATTATACTGTCTGGGACCTGAGCATGCCGAATACTAAAAGCTTTATCTCAAGAACAAAGAGAAGCCAGTGAATAGTTGTATGAAAATGACGACATGATAAGATGTACAGATCACGCTTCTGTAAGAACACGAGATCCTAAATAACTTCCATCCTCACGGTACATCATGTTCTCGTTCCCTGTGATTTTCACAAGGGATGAGCTACCGCACAGTGTCTCCAGACTCTGGCTTTGGCAGTGCAGATTTGAAAGGCACTATATTTGCCTGTTGGCAGAATGCCTTCCCCAGAGTTCCTGAGGGCTGGCTGGGCTTGCCGAGTTCTATGGCAGACCATCTGTGCAGATATTCTCTGCTTTCTCTAGCGCTTTCAGCTGTCAGTTCATAGGATCCCCAAAAAGCCATTTCATTATTTCCTTAAAGCAGAGGAAAAGCTTTAAGAATGCCGTGAAATGCTTTATCCTGTAAAATGTTTATTTTGGTCTTTTCCTTTTACCAATCTAATACCTGAAATTGGGATGCTAATTACTACTGAGACTCTTGAACATGTAATTAAGATTCAGATCCTTCCAGAGTTTCTCACGTTAATAATTAAATGAGTCATTATATGGTAGACCTTCTCCACCTCTTTGGAGCTCTTTCTAGATGCATGAAATATAGCAAATCAGGTATAATTCATATTTAATGAGGATAATTAAATGTTTACTTTCATTTTCCTACCAAGTCTTTGCAGACTCTGATGGTAATATAGATTCCTAAAAATCAGTGTGGTAAAGATATCGGAATGAGAAGGTAGAAATACAAAGCAACTAACAAGATACATCTCTTGGTCTTAAAAAAATTGATAAGAACTTCTGAAAGGATTCCACGTCCAGGATTTTTCTTATACAAGAAGTACATTTTATACAACTTAGACTTTTCCAAAGCAAAGCTTAAAAATTCATTTTGTGTGCTCTCTTAAAATTTAGGATTCATAATTCAAATCTCAATTGCTTCAGAATGTCTGATATGATTCTGTATTTCTAGTTCTTTCTCTCTAGTGAAATACATTGTTTATAAGCCTTCAAAATGTTTACAAAGTTTATTTAGTATCTTTCCAGCCACATCTAAAATTTTCTGTGGGAGAGCACTAGATCATTTCCTTCACTCTAGAGCCGACTGGATCTCAGTTAAATCAGTGTTGTGATCAGGCCTCTTGGTAGATGGACAGCAAACAGGAGAGAGTGAGCAACAGAAGAGAGGATGTAACCTTTCAGAAAACTTTAGGTTTGCAAAAAAAAATCAAGAGCTTTAATAGCTGTAATTAAAAAGTAGCAGAGGGACAGAGGCTAAACACAAGGTTTCACAAAGAAGGTGGAATGAAAGCCAGAAAATTACAGTATGAGGTTACTTCTGGTGCAAGGACACCATTTGAAGAGTTATGAAGCCTTCTGCTTCATCAGGCTCCCTTTAAAATACACAGTACTTGCTAAAATTTAAGTGTGATGTGTATGTTTGCTTGAATTCACTAACATGGAGTGCATTCATGTGTGTGTGTGTGTGTGTGTGTGTGTGTGTGTGTGTGTGTGTGTGTGTGTGTGTGTGTCTTAGAAGCAGGAGTAAGGTAACACGTGGTGTCTGGACACTGACTCTGAGGAAGCCAAGTTGTTCTCAGGATACATTTCTGCTGTACAAGTTTCAATTCAGGAAAATGCAGTATTACCGGAAATTCATTTTAAAAGATCAACTTCTGGAATTTTATTTGCAAAAATAATTATCAAATTAAATTTAGGAAGCATTTGGGCGAACAGCCTTTCACTTAGTGTACTTTGAACTCTCGTTTGGGATATAGTACTTAAAGAACTTAAACAGTCAGACCTGAAAATCTCACTGTAGTAGCTGGAACATACTGATTGCCCAACAACTAGTGCTTCTTATTATTTTCATAAACTTTCCAAAAGAGAATAAAAATGTTTCTGATGTATATGTTGGTTTAAGGGAATTGCTAATACAATTTTGTGCAAAACAACAAAATTTAAAATATTAGGATATCTATTCTAGTGTTAATATCAAGACATAAATATCACTTAATGCTTAATCTTTTAGGATACAAGATATTTAATGTGATAAAATGTATATAGTTCTGTAAATTTATATGTAAATGTGTCTTTAACAATTATATTCACATAAAGATTGAAGGTTATATATGTAGCCATATATAAGCCCACAAAGAGAAAACTCAAAGAAATAGGCAGTTTTTCCATTTAAAAATATCAATAATGCATAAGTTGTAACTCAGTCCTCCTAAGCAACCCCTCACACACAGGGAAAGCTTGGGGACAAATTTGGTACCAAGTCAGTTGTCCATTTTGCATCCACTTTTTCTTTACCCTTTATCTCCCATGCAACATTCTCCCATTCTGTAATATTTGTCATTTGCCCATTCTCTCTTCACATATTTCATGATATGGATAGTAAAACGACAAGTGCTTCTGCATCTTTCTTTCAATAATTTACATTAAAACTGTTTTATAACTTTAAAGAGAGTGCTTCTCTCTCTTGTTCCCACAGCAAATTCCTACTTGATGACAGCTTTCATTGATCAAGAACCTACAGTTTCATGAAATAGGGCATGAAGCTGTGTCCTCTGTCCTCCTGGACCAGAGACCTCTGCTCTCCTCTGACCTCCTCTCACCCAAAAGAGAGATGCTGTAAGGACAGACTGTCCTAAAGCATTTTCTTCCATCCACTACCTTAATCTTGTGCCAATCCCAGCCTCTGTTGCGCTAGCCAAAATGTATGACTCCTCAGTTTCCTCTTTACTGGAGATTAGATGATATTTCTATTTCCAGATGAAAGATCTTATTCTTCATCTGTAAATTTCTCTTGATCCATCCATTACACTAAGGATAATTGCCACCCATATGTTTTCTCCTACATCTCACAGACAGAAATTATATGCAGCCCAGTACATTTTAATGTTGTATGTGTGTGTGTATATATATATATATATATATATATATACACATATATATGTATATATATATATGTTTTTCTTTCAATAACATGAGTTTTTTAGTTCACTGCAATTTAATCAAAAGCAAGACTAAGTTCCAAACCCTATTCTCTTCCTTTTCTTTCTTTCTCCTGAAATAACCTCATCTATATCTATGACTTTGATTATTTCATTTCTGCAAATGATTTACAAATTTAAATTTATAATCCACACTTCCTTTGTGAACACTAAACCCATATGTCCGACTCAGAAGTAAACCTTTCTTTGGGGATGTTTCTGGATATTTCCTCTGAGCTATATCTTGCACCTTTCTTCTCTAAAACTGAACACTTCAACAGTCAGCAAATGTTTTCCTCTGCTTAAACCTCTCCAGTATTCCTTTGCACTGATGTCAGAATAATTCTGTTATCTGAGTAAATCAAAACTTTGGCATCTTACGTTACCCCCATATGCATCTATCAAGTTCTACTGACTTTGTTTTTTAACTAAATTCCCAATATGCACACTTCAATCATTCTTTTTCTTCTGGACTTTGTCCCTTACTTTTCATGTCTATATTTACTCCTTCCAGCTGTTGGTAATTTCTCTAGAAAAATCTTGAACCCGAGATTATCTCTTCAAAGCACAAATCTACTTTATTCACTTTTCCACTTTAATTTCTCAACAGCTTTTTCTTGTGTTAAAAATCCAATACAAGTTCTATTTTTTGCCCTATGATTTCAGAGCAGTCTGTCTGCTTTCTCTCCAGCACACCCTCCTTCCTTCACTCATTTACCTTCTCTTTTCCTAAATCACTTTGCTTTTACGTACCATACTCCCTGTGTTCGCCACGGTTTTCTTCACCCCAGTGCGCCTGGTTTTCCTGGTCATTGTCACACATCCTTTGCATTTTAGCTTTTATGTCACAATCTCTGGGAAAAAAAAAACTTCTCATCTTTGATAAAGTCTCCTCTGTTATATTCTGTTATGGACCCATATATCTCTTTTTTCTATCCCTTGCCTCAATAGTGTTTCTGCACTTACTAAAATTAAATTTTCCCTATTATTGTATTCCCACCCATAGTTCCTAGCAAATGATGAATAATTAATGTATTTTGTAGTAGTTGAATGAGGAGAGAATCAACAGATAAAATTCATGCTTTCTAGAGTGTTGTATACATGATAGGTTCAAATATTGCCTAATGATTAAATTGTAAAAAGGATAGGGGTAAAAATAAACAGAAGCATTTTATAATATTATTAGCATCTTTTGTAGAAATGCTTATTAACTATATACTTGACTTGTGTAACTGTAAATTAATAAAATAATCTTTAAAAACAACTTTAATATTTTTCTATGGCAGTCATTATAATTTAGGAGCTCAGAAAAACAAGAGTTTGTGTTTCCCTGTAAAGTATTTTCAGCCTGGTAAAAGTTAAGGTCTAGTTTAACCAGCCTCTTATTCATGAGACTTCTGATTCCTACTGGGAGATATGAATGTTATTTTGTCTGTGTGTCTTTTTATGTTATTAAGTCATATACCCTCAATGTCCTAAAGCCATATTTAATAGTTGCAGAAAATCAGGCCGCATCAGTAAGTAACTGGTTAATCTTTATTCACCAATACAATCAAAGAATAAAAATCAGATGTCATTAGAAGTAAAACAGCTAAAGATAGTTTCTTCTGCTGAACTATGGGTTCATTTCTTTAGTTTTTGCTCAATTTCAGTCATAAAGCCTCTGTAGTTTCTTTGAACTATCAACATTCTCAATAATCACCCATGATGTAAAACCAGAGAAATGAGTATCAGAGGAAATAGAATGATGTTAGTTATTTCACATTTAGATGGAATTTTATCATATATAATTTTATACATAATGATATTAAATACCATAAAGACAAAATTACGTTGAATACTTGATAGATCTTAACCACTCTACTAAAAATGTTTATATTTTAATATGTTATTACAGAGATGGAACTAAATTAAGCTTCATTCATTAACTGCAGGGTATGACCTTACGATCTTGTCTTGATTGAAAACAGTTAGTTTGAAAACTTATTTTGTTGTCATCAAGTACATCTACCTGGGCTGGTCAACTTAGCCTGTGTTTAAAGCCACATCACAAGATGTTAGTGGCATCTGCTTCATCTCATTGGGAAATAGACTGAAGACACAGCCTGGTGATTTTCACTGATGCAGAATTAATTGCTTACTAAGTGAACTTTTAAGTCATAGTGCATCTTGATTCATCATGCTCTTCATTTTCCATTTTTATAACATCAACCAATGTGCTCTTTAATAATTTCATTTGAATATACTTTTACTTATTTTAATATAAATATGTGAAAATTTTTTAAATGATTCATTTGAAATATTGTAAACTTATGCATGGTAAAGAACATAAGAATATTTTTGTCAAAATTTTCTAATGTTCTCTAGATAGATTATGATGTTAATAGCATATTTCCCCAGCACAAGTATTACTTTCTTTCTTTCTTTCTTTTTTTTTTTTTTTTTTTTTTTGATACAGAGTCTCATTTTGTGGTTCAGGCTGGCCCTGAGCTCAGCCTCAAACTCACATCACAGCAATCCTCCTGCCTCTGCCTCCCTAGTGCTGGGATTACAGGCGTGAGCCACCACGCCCGGCACTGTGGTATGTGGTACTGATTGCTGCTGGGCATGAGTCTCCAAGCCTAGTATTGTTATGTGGTTACCGCGGATCAAACCTTGGTCCTTGTGCTTGCAAGACAGGCACCGGAACCACTGAGCTACATCCTCGGCCCACAAGTATTACTTTCAAACAGGATGTAAGTTTCAAAAACACTGTGAAGGGAAGACTTTGAGAGTAAACTTCGAGGCATGTGTTACAGCTGTAACTCTGCTCAAGTCTGTATACTGATCTCATCAGATAGTTTTCATCTCAAAAAATATTCTCTATCTCACATGAGTAATTGAAACCCAGAATTATAGTCTATTCCTTTGAAAAATATAAAGAACACTGCAATTATTATTTTTCTATAATGGTTTCAAAGCAAAGATATAACTACAGATTTCCTCCCTATTCAAATACTGTATTGATTTTTTGTTTTATCAGTTATATATAAGAATTTTTTCCTCTAATACATTATGACATTCTATTCACAAGTTAACTTTCTCAAAAATAGTATTTGTACATGTGTTTCTAGCACATTTTATCTCTTGCATTGGCATTTCCATAAAATTACACACTTGCTCAGGGGCAGAATTCCCCAGTCACAGAGTTGATGCATTTAGAAAGAAATGGGGAGGGATGGCAGCCTTCCATGGCCATAACCAAAACACTGGACCAACAGCACAAGGACCCAAGTTCAAGCCCTGGTACCACAAAAAATAAATAAATACATAAAAAAAACACTGTACCAATAGTACAATGAAAAATTTCCTTCAGCTTTTACATTCTATTTTGAAGATGAGATATTTCTTCTTGCTATCAAATTCCTAGAATATAATCTTAGTATTTCTTTTAATACATTACTTTTGTCAACAATTGCACTGTCAAATATAGTCAGGCTCAGTCTTTATACATTATCCCTAGAAGTGCTGCCTAACAGAACTTCTCCAGATATTATACAATCTATAGTCTAAAATAAAAACTAACATTTTAGTAGTTTTCCTATATATAAGCTAAAAGGACTTTTCATTCAGTGATCCAGTAGAAACTAAATCTTTGAAATTTATTCCCAATTGTTCGTATGTAAAATATATCAAAATTCAAAGCACATAGAATGCAGTATACCAACAAAATCAAATAACAGTTTGATTTAAAATTCTTTGTCTGACCTTTTTAAATAGTCATCAGTAGAGTGGCCTGAAGGACAGTCATTTGTGAGTAAATAAAATCTATAATTAATGTAGAGGACAATACGAAGATATTTAAAAATCCATCCCTGGGAAAGAATCAATCTCACATGCACCAACATACCCTAGAACTGTGAGTCACATCACAGAGTACAAGCAGGCTGCTTTTGCAGATGTCAGGTCTGCATGTTGTGTGTTGTAAGTATTTGTATTTTAATGTCCTACTGGCAGTATCTATTTAAGCAATAACTGTTAGATAAGAAAAATGTCCCAATGATCTAGTTTTTATCAAACACCAGAGACTTAGTGAATTTTTCTAACTAGCAAGTGAAAGACTTATAGGCAAATGATCACACTTCAATTGTATTTCCTCTGTGTCCTTGTTTTAGTCTTTCCAGTCTATTATGTGAATATGGCTAAATTAATCTCCCTGGCATGATATTACATAGTGATTTTCTTAAATTCTTAGTTTTATAGATCAATAAAATATTGAACCCTGTATGGCATTTAGGATTCACTATAAAATAAACCCAGGCTTCTTTTTCCTACTCCTCTGCATTAATTCTTACTCACCTAAATGGATCTATTTCCTACCCATCAAACTCTTCTACTCTACCTGAATGCTTCTGCATACTACCTCTCAAACTCTAATTTTCCTTTGCTGAGCATTTTAATGTGCAGCAAAGATTTTCCTGAATAACCATAGCAAGGCTTTACTCTTACACCATGATTCAAACCACAGCCTGAACTGTGATTTCAGGTTTTTATGTGCAGTAGAAGGTATCAACACATCCGAACAAACAACTCCTATCACAAGAGTAGAGGTGGTTTGCTGACACATTCAGCTCCTGCCTCCTCTACCAATGAATGGCAATGTCCAATCTGTCAGTCAGTACTATCTGCTGTGGCCACAGAGTATAATCATTCTACATACTTCTGGGTTTTGCCACTTCTTAAATAACTTGCATTAACATCATAAGTCCCCTTGCCTCCACTGTGGTGCAAGTCTTTTCCATATTCTTCACTCTCCTACCCTCCAAAGTGCATCAACTAAATTGTCTTATTTTAAAAATATATATTTTGAGAGTATTTAACACTTTAAAGATTTTACAACATATTTATAATAAAATATGAACCTTCACAATATCCTCTAAAATTCACTACAAGAACTGGTCTCTGACTCTTCACTAATCCAATTTTCTACCTTCTTTCCTTGTACTTTATGTCATTACATTTCCTCTTTCCTTTTCATAGAATCTGATACCTCTGATTCACCTTGGGAAATGTGCACTTTCAGTTTTATTGATCTGCAGTTTTCCACCTTCTAATCTAATATGGTTGACTCATTTTATCTTTGAGGCTTGATATCAGTTCCTCAAAAAACTAACTCTTTTCAAGCAATATTCCTAATAGACACACACACATACACATCATAGCCCTTATCTCTCATTTTCTTAGCTTACAGCATTTACTGCTAAATACAACACTGTGTTCCTTATTTGGTTTTCTTCCTGATTATTTCAAACTAAAATGTGAGTTCAAAGCTTAGTCACTTTTATATTCCCAGTGTCCACAGTCTTGTTGACTGGTATATCTCTAGTATTTAGAACAGTTTCTCTCAAGCACACAGAGAAGAATACCCCAGAGACTATATTTACTTTTCTGAATAAGTGAGGCAGCAGTACTGGGACTTAGGTAGAGGACTTCATTGCATGACTGCCCTGTCTACCACCATGAAAAAACACTCACTGAAGGAGTAGAAAATTCTATTGACTACAGCCATCAGTAAGTTTGTGGAGTCATTCCCACCTACTGGACTGTGGACTCTTTCAGAGTTCAAGCCTGCATGAGTTCACTCAGTTCAGGTCAAGCATTATAGCCAGAACCTAGACAGGAGATCAGGAGATGACAGCTATCTCTCTGTGACTAGTCAGCTCCTATCTGTGTGTTTTGCTCATACTATCTACAGGAGAAAGTAGATCTACACCATCTACACCATGAAGTGCCCTCTCAGTAGAGTCTTTGGTTTTTTTTTTTTTTTTTTTTTCTACTGTTGCTTTTGTTCTTTTTCTTCTTAGGTTTTTTTTGAGACAGGGTTTCGCTTTGTGGTTCAGGCTGGCCTTGAGCTCAGCCCCAAACTCACATCACAGCAATCCTCCTGCCTCTGCCTCCTGAGTGCTGGGATTATAGGCGTGAGCCATCACGCCCGGCACTGTGGTATATGGTACTGTTTGCTGCTGGGTGTGGGTCTCCACACCCAGTATTGTTATGTGGTTACCGGGGATCAAACCCGAGTCCTTGCACTTGCAAGACAGGCGCCGGAACCACTGAGCTAACTCCCCAGCCCTGTTGTTCTTTTTCTTTCTTTTTCCTAACCCATTGTTCATTCTTCATTTCTCTACTCTAATATTGCTGAGTCTGTCCAATCTCAAGCTGTTTCATCTCTTAATTGCTCTTATTTTTACAGAAGGAAGAAAGTCTCCTGTTAGCTTGTTGCTGCTGGGTACCCCTGGTTCTTTTTTGTTCCTCCATCCTCTTATCTTCTGGTCAGTAACAGTTACAAGAAGTTAATGCATTTCAGTCTTCCCTACTCTCTTTTTGTTCTGTACTTTTATAGAAGGATGAATACAGTTTCTATTGGTCCTTCTGTTCTTGGTCTGCTCTGTTTTCTATTTGTTCCTTCTGTCTCTTTTTTATTCCTCTAGCCTCTGCCAGTTTCCCAGTGTTTGTGTGATCTTCCTCTAATACTATTTCTAATCTCTCCTTCTTCTTCTGTCTCTCTGCTCCTCTAACTGGTGACCTTTTATTCCCAAAGGGTGATGGTGCTATATTGAAGGACCTGGTGTAAATATATTTCCGGTTAGTTCTCAATTTTGGCATATGGTCGCAGATCTAACTCACGAGCTTAAAAGTATCAGAATAGTAATTGCTAAAGCTTGTATTTTCCTGTGCTATGTTTGATACTGTTGATGATACTGATTGTATTATGTCAACCAAAGTGATGTGATTGTTCAGTTTAGGTACCTTCCATGGTGTGCCAGAACTTAAATCACTGAAGGGCCATTACAGAGACAAAGAGGACAATCCTGGAAATAGCCATCCCCTAAGAATTGAAAGAGACTTGTATTAAACATTGCCCAGACAGCAGACCAAGAATTAAGCTAAAAACATCAGCAACAATTTTTTAAAAATGTAAAAACCCAGAAACAAAAATCAGGGGAAAACAAAAGGAATGTGGGAATCAGCCAAACTAAAGTTTAAATATCAGAAATCTCTGAGCCTGTGTCAAAAAAAGGATCTACTAAAATGGAAAACTGAAATAATTTCTCAAGTGAAAACAGATCATGTCGAAAGTGGAAGATGTAATTAATAACACTAAAGAGATTAGGAATCTCAGTTTACAAAAATAACGGATCTGTTAAACAGCTTCAAACAGATTTCTAAGAGACTAAAAACGCCAATGAAAGTATGTGAAATAGGATGAATAAATATGAAGATCAAATATCAGATACAGAGGATAATAATGAAGCCAATGAATAGTAAAGGGATAATTTGTGGGAAAGGGCAAAAGACCATGAGAAATCAATCCAGTACCTCCTAGATGATGCAAAGAAAAATAGTGTAAGAATGACTAGACTCAGTGAAGAAATAGGAGGCAGTATAAAAGATATATATATATATATATATATATATATATATATATATAATTCATGGATATAATGGCAGAAAACTTCTCAGAAAAAGGAAAAGAATTTCATGTACAGATGAGTAAGGCATACAGTACTCCAAATCACCTACACATATGATAATAAAGATTCTAGAAATCCAACAAAAGAATGAAAGATTGAAAGCAGTTAAACAAACAAATCACAGAAAGGAAAGCTCATCAGAATCACAGCAGACTTTTTTATAATGCAAATACTCAAGTCAAGACAACCTGGACATAAGTATTTCAAGCCTTAAAAGAAAACAACCTCCCAACTTACCCTTCTATTCCCTTGCTAAGTATACATGCAAAATAATTAATGTGATTCATATCACAGCGGCATATTTGTACCCATGTGTATAGCAGCTCCGTTTGTGATACCTAAATTCTGGAAACAACCGAAATGTCCATGAATTGGTAACTGAATAAAGATATGGTTTTTTAAAAATAAAATGGAATATTATTTGGCCACAATGAAAGGCAAATTTCAATATGTATACTCAAATGGTCATACCTTGAGGACATACTCATAAGTGAAATAAATAGGTCACAGATGTATAAATACTGTATCTTTTCTCTGGTATTAGAAATGGAAGATATAAATGAGTTCTAGAATGTAGGATAGATATTGTGAAATAGAAAATATTAAAGGGAAAAGCAGGTAGGGGTAAGTAAAAAAGAGAAAGAAAATATTTGATGGTTAAAAAAAGGAAGCAAAACTTATGTGTATAGGGGATCAGGTTAAGCAGGGGAATGGGAAAAATGAGAACTGTGGTTAGGCAGGAGAATGAGAAAAATGAGAATTAAATTGTGTCATGTACTGGTATAAATTCTCAATGTCAATTGTGATCATGATGTGTAAATAAAATGTAACAATAAAATCAATTTTAAAAAAACTTTTAACCTAGATCGATGTATCCTACAAAACTATCTTTCAAATAATGCAAAAATAAGATACTTCGATGACAAAAATAAAACACCTAAGAAACGTCATTAATGCCAAGCCGGGACACCAAAAAATTCTAAATTATATCTTAGAAAAGGACAATGAATGTCACAATCCCATGAAACCCAACAGAATGAACTCATTGGGCAAGGCAAGAAACTAAATGGAAAAGAGCAAAAGCAAAGAATAGAAGAGCCAAGAACAGGGTTATAACATGACAGGCTAAACCAGTTCATATCAGTTAAACCATGAATGTCAACGACCTTAATGATCCAATTAAAAGACACAGACTTGTAGAATGGACTAAGAAGCAAGATGCTATAGAAGGAACATATCTACTTCAGGGAAAAAAAAAAAAAAACCTTAGACTGAAAATAAAAGGATAGAAAACAATTCTCTATGAGACAAGAAACTGCAAAAAAGCAAGAATGGCTATTTTATTCACACACAAAGTAGGTTTCAAACCAAAAATCATAAGGACATAATATCTTTGTACAGGGAACAATCCAAGATGAAGAAATGACATTCATAAATATTTGTGCACCAAATTCTCATGTACCCAAACATGAGAAAATAGATGTAATAGATGCCTATTTCATCCCACAAAAACAGAATATACATTCTTCTCAGCTGCTCATGGGCCATTCTTCAAAACAGACCACATGTTAGTTCATAGAGCATATTTAAGTAAATACAAAGGAACTGAATTTATCTCCTGTGTACTGTCAGACCATAGTGCCTTGAAACTGGAGCTATTTCAAAAGAAATCCTAAAATCTTCACAAACCCATGGAAATTTAAAAACACTCTGCTGAAAAACCAGTGGGTCAGAAAAGAAATTAAACAGTTTTTACAGTTAAATGATAATCCCAGTAAACATGCAGGAACTTATGGGACACAATGAAAGCAGTTCTATGGGGGAAAGTCATAGCAGAAAATGCTCATATGAAAAAAACAGAGTGACCTCAAATAAACAACCCAATGCTGAACCTCACACTACTAGAAAAAAAAAAACTACTACTTTACATTTATATGAGGGAAGAAATTATAAGAATCAGAGCAGAAATTAGTATAATGGGAACCAAGAGAATGATACAAAATATCAATGAATCGAAGATTTGGATTTTTTGAAGAATAAATAAAATTGAAAATCTCTAGTCGAATTTATCAAAAAAAGGAAGGAAAGGACTCAGATCCATGCAATCAAGAATGAAAAGGTGGAAATCACCACAGATCTGGCAGAAATTCAGAGGATAATAAAAACGATTTTGAGAATATATACTCCAATAAGATGGAAAACACAGAAGGAATGGATCAACTTCTCAACACATAAGAGCTTCCAAAGTTGAACAAAGAAGATATAATAATGCTATACACCTCAATATCAATATGTAAAATTGGAACTGTAATTAAAAAAGCCCCACCAACAAAGAAAAATCTTGGTTCTGATGGTTTTACTACTGAATTCCACCAGACTGTCAGAGAAAAATGAAAGTCACTACTTCTTCTCAAACTCTTTAATGAAATTGAAAGGGAAGCAGTACTCCCAAATTCACGCCTGGAAGAGACCATTACATTGATTGCAAAAGCAGAGGAAGATCCACCTGAAAAAAAGAACTAGAGGCCAATCTTTCTAATGAATATAGATGCAAAAATTATTGATAAGACACTGGCAAATAGAAAATAGAGGATCATTGAGAACATCATACACCCTGACCATGTTGTTGCATTTGTTGCATTCATCCCTGAGATACAAGGATGTTTCAACATATACATATATATATATATATATATACACATATATGTATGTAGAACATGTACATATATGTATATATAACATATATATGTACATATATATACATACATATATAGTATACTGTACTATATATACAGTATATATCCATGTGTATATATATAGTGTATATGTACACTATATATATATACATAGTACACTGTACTAACAGAGTCAAGGACAGAAACCAAACAGTCAGCTCACAGATGCAGAAAAAAGCACTCAACAAAATCCAACACCCATTCATGATTAAAATCATACAGAAAAACGGAACACCTGGTCTTTATCTTCAACTGATAAAAGCTATTTATGAGAAACCAACATCCAGCATCATAATAATTGTTCAAAAACTGAAATCTTTCACACTATTATCAGCAATAACACAAAGATGTCCACTATCACTACTATCAATATAGTGCTGGAAACATTAACTACAGCAATTAGACAAGAGAAAGAAATAAATAGAAGAAAAATAGGAAAGGAAGAAGTTAAACTGTCATTATTTTTCAATGATATTGTACTCAATAACGAAGATCTTAAAAACTCAGCCAAAAAACTGCTACACAAAATTACCAGATTTAGTACCACAGCTGGTTACAAGGTCAACATTAAAAAATCAATAGCTTATCTATACATAAACAATAAACTCACTGAAAGAGAAATCAGGGAATTAGTTCTTTTCATAATAGTATTCAAAAAAGTAAATATCTAGGAACCTGTCTTACAAAGGAAGTGAAATATCTCTACTGAGAAAACTTTAGCATTCTAAAAAGGGAGATCAAAAAGGGTATCAGAAAATGGAAAGATATCCCTTGTTCCTTGATAGGAAGAACCAGTATCATCAAAATGGCCATACTGCCAAAAATATTATATAGATTCAATATAATTCTGATTGAAATTCCAACAACATGCTTCACAGAGCTATAGAAAATAACCCAAAAATTTCATCTGGGACAAGAGATCTAGAATAACTAAAGCAATCCTAACCAACAAGATTGTGGCAAGGGGTATTACAATCCCCAGGTTTAAACTATACTAAAAGCCACTGTGAAAAAAAGCAATGTGGTACTGGAAAAGGAACAGAACCAAGGATTAGTTAGAACAAACCAGAAGATCCACTAACAACCCCAGATATATTAAGCCACCTGATCTTTGACAAAGGAGGCAAGCTCCCTCAATAGAGGAAAAAATAGCTTCTTTATCAAATGCTGCTAGAAGAATTGTATTTCAATTTGCCACAGATTAAAGCTACATCTATCTCTTTCTCCATGTGCTAAACTAAAATTAAATTGGATTAGTGACCTAAATATTAAAAAGAGAAACACTAAACCTGATGGAAAATAGAGAAAGTAGAACTCTTAGAGACATCGGGAGAGGTAAAGATTTTATCAAGAAAACCTCAGCAGCATGAGAACTAGCAGAAAGAATCAACAACTGAGATTTTATCTTATTAAAAAACTAGAGAAACCACCAAAAGAGTAAAAAGACAACCTACAATGTGGGAAAGAATTTTTACCAGCTGTTTCTCAGACAAGAATTGCTAACTAGATTACATAAAGAACTTCAAAAATCAGCCCTCCCCCACCAAATTCCTAAATTTAAAGACCTAATTCAGAAATTTGCATCTGAAATTAACAGGGACTTCTCAGATGAAGGGTTAAAGGGAGCTAAGCAACATATGAAGAACTGTTCAACATTGCTAGTCATTCAGAAGATGCCGATGAGAACAACACTGAGATTTCATCTCACTCCACAAAGAATGGCAGCTCTCACAAAATCAACCAACCACAAATGCTGCTGGAGCTGTGGGGAGCAAAGAATTCTTTTCCACTGTTGATGGGAATGTAGACTGATTCATCCACTATGGAGATCAGTGTGGATATTCCTTTAAAAAAAAAAAAAAAAACTAGGATTAAAGGTCGCATTTCATCCTGCTTCTCTCTTGCTGGGTATATGCACAAAAGAATTAAAAGCATTGTATCACAGTGACATAAGTGCACTCATGTGTATAGCCAGCCACTCAGTTTGTGATAGCTAAATCTTGGAAATAGCCCAAATGCCCATCAACAAGAAACTAAAGTTTTTTATATATAAAATAGAGTATTACTCAACAATAAAGAATGATAAATTTTAGTCATTTATATTCAAATGGATGTGCCTTGAGATCATACTCATAAGTGAAATAAATAGGACACAGATATATGAACACTATATCTTTTCTCTAGTATGAAAAACTGAAGAAAGACATACATGAATGCCAAAATGTATGATAGGTAATATAAAATGGGAAGAAAACATGCAAAGGGAAATGGAAAGGGTGGGCAGGAGTAAGTAAATAAGGGGAAGAAAAAATTAATATTAAAAAAGAGACACAAAGCTTATTATAAATGGGTGGGGTATAGGGATGGCATGGGAAAGGGGAAAAATTAGAATCAAGGTGTGTCACGTAGAGGTACAAGTCTCAATGTTGAATGTTATTATAATATATGTATAAAATGTACCACTAAAAAAATAAGAAGATGTTTTGCAATTTTTTAAAAAACAGCACTGTCATAAAATAGTGGGCAGTCAAAAATATCTTTAGAGAAATAAATGGAAAAAATAGTAAATGAAAAATATTAGACAAAATTACTCTTGAATTTGTATACTTTTAAAAAATTATGTTACTGTTGCAACAATGCATTTGATATCCATTGCACAGGGGCTCATACCAATAGTAGTATTTTTGTTTCAATGCTTTCATTTATTCATCTAGTCAAAAATATTAAGTGGGTGTTATGTATGGGGCGTACAGCAGTTAATTCTAGTGCTTCATCATCACGGAGGCACAGGTGAAATGCAGTGGAAATCAGCAACATTTGTGGTGGTTGGAGCACTTACAAAAGGCTTTTTTAAAAACCTAACATTCAATTGAAGACCAGAAGGTGAATAGGAAACAGCAAATCAGAAATGGGAGTGGCAGAGAGAATTTGTCCATTTACTTCTTTATCTCCCACATTATCATCAGTGTTTTTAAAAAAACAAACAAAAATAAAACAAAAAAAAAAACTAGAGTATGAAGAAACAAAGACTCACCCATGTACTGCAAGAGGTTGCTACAATTAGTCTCCATCCCTTCATAGGTCCCTGGTGGCAAAAGGTGAGGAAAAGAAAGAAAAAATATTTATTAATATCTATAATGTGCCAAATGATGTGTCACTAGTTTCCACATAAATAGTATTCTGTTCTCTCAATAGCCTCATTTCTGGGGCTCACTGACCATTCTAAATTGTATTTATGACAAAATTTCTAAAGAGGTCCTTTCTGATCTTCTGAAATCCATGTCCATTCTTCATATATTGTTTGACTCAGTTAGTGCTTCTGAACTGTGGCTGCACACTAGAATCAGGCATTCAGGCCCTCATCAAGCCCTTTAAAGATTAAAATGGGGGGGTGAAACCCATGCGTTAGTAGTAGTTAATGACCCTCAGGTGATTCTGATAGCCAGCCAAGTTGAAGAGTCACTTGTCTAGCCAAGGACAGAGCATCAGCCAGTTTAATTCATTCAATTTGGTTATCTCATCCCTACTTTTGCTTTCAAGCAGGATTCCACTTAAACCACAAAGGATGATTCCATTATTTGGCATGGCTTCTTTAATCCATTAGTCTTTTAAAAGTCAACTGTGAAGGTTGAAGCCGCATAACTAAATAATTAAGCTACTTTCCTTTCAACACGCCATCGACTGTGACTTTTTTCATAATTCTTGGCTTCGCCAGCATATGCTATCAGATGTAATTCTCTATGGGAAGGTACTACATATTTTTAGTAACCTTAGCATAGAAAGGAGAACAGATGGAAGCAACACCATTTCCATAACTATGGGGAGATGATTTATTTAAGATTGCAAAATAATATCATAGGGGAATTAATGAAATTTAAAAATTAATTTTCTTTTCACTTGCTACAATGAAAGACCAGTTGGCACTTAACAAAAATGCTCTTGTATAAAAGAGTATTACTAAATAAGCCACCTGTAGTTTACTACAAAATGTATAATGACTGCTGGTAACCTTTATTCCAAAATAAGACAATATTTTCTTATTTCTTAAGCAAAGAATATTTTATATAACCTGTGTCTTATAGTTAACAGTTATAATATTTAACCCTATCAGCACCAATCCTTGTAAATGCCTAATTTGAATGTATTTGTAAACCCTGAGGTAAAGCAATGAATCATATCATATAAAAGTATTTTCATCCATCAATAGATATCTGTATCCTTGTTTCATTGTATTAGTTCATATGACTAATAGTTACTTAGGACAAAGAACATTGAAAATGAAAATTACATGATGTCATTGTATAACCCACTCATCCAATGATTTTTCCTTTCTCTGTGTTAAAACCATACTCATTAATCATGAAATTGATTCAGTATGAAGAGTAATTAAAACTAGAGACAGTCTAGAGTTTACTTTTACCTCTAAAATATATGATTTGCTTAGGAAGTTAACATCGTGTATTAGATTAGGGAGGAAGAAGAATAGAGGTGAGAACTAGAGAAATCCTTTAACTGTGATTGAAACATGTTTGTAATATCATTATTTTATACTTATGAATAAGACAAAGTTGTGAGTATAAATAATTGGTTTAATCTAATTAGGGAAGTTCTGATAATTACTAGAACTATATTACTCACTACAGGCTTAATTGATAATAGTACAAAATTATAGGAGTTTTGAAAAATTATTCCAATGCAGAATTTCACTCAAATTTAACTTTTTTTTTTTTTTTTTTAGGTTTTTTGACACAGGGTCTTGCTTTGTGGTTCAGGCTGGCCCTGAGCTCAGCCTCAAACTCACATCACAGCAATCCTCCTGCCTCTGCCTCCCGAGGACTGGGATTACAGGCGTGAGCCACCACACCTGGCACTGTGGTATGTGGTACTGGTTGCTGCTGGGGTGAGTCTCCACACCCAGTATTGTATGTGGTTACCAGGTAATCGAACCCGGGCCCTTGCTCTTGCAAGACAGGTGCCAGAACCACTGAGCCAAATCCCCGGCCCTCAAATTTAACTTTTAACCTTCATAACTTAACCCAAGTCTATACATTTTTTAAAATGTATACTCAGCTGAAACAATTGCAATGTCTCCAAAATTTTTCTCAAATAATATTTTTTAAGATTACCAGAATTCCATTGATCCTTGCAATTCTCTAGCCCAGTGGCGGATGTTGGAAAAAGAAAATTCCCCTTACTCATCACATGGCATTTTAAGTTATATGTGACTAAGCACAATTTGTCCAGAAAGTGACAGATCACATTTTCTCAGGCTGAAAATGTGGAACTGCTATCTCTGATCTGCACATTGTCACACTGAGTCAGAGATGAAACAGGGCAGAGTGGATCCCACCTGCCTCAACTTCCAGAGAAAGATTCTCAGCAAATGGTCTCCAGTTTGTTTTATGCTGATGACAAAACAGTCAACATTTACTTCATATCCTCGACTTTACAGTGCAGTAGGCCTAGTGGCTCAGAACTCCCTCTCATTCTTAAGGATTTTGTCATGCATTCTTTTTTTTTAATTTAAATTTTTATTGGTACATTATAAATACACATCATCATCGCATTCAACATTGGGAGTTTGTACCGGAATATGACACGACTCCATTTTCATTTTTCCCCTCCCCAATCCATCCTTATACTATACCTGTTCTGCTGCTTCTCTGTCCTCTTATATTAGCCCTTCTTATTACACCTACTGGCTGAACTTTATGTGTTCTGTCTATCTCTGTATGTTCCATCCCAGCAATCACTTTTCTTTGGATTATATCAGATACGAACTTCATTATATTATTTTAGGTCATTTTCTTTTTTTTTTTTTTTTTTAGGTTTTTGAGACAGGGTCTCGCTTTGTAGTTCAGGCTGGCCCTGAGCTCAGCCTCAAACTCACTTCACAGCAATCCTCCTGCCTTTGCCTCCTGAGTGCTGGAATTGCAGGCGTGAGCCACCACGCCCGGCACTGTGGTATGTAGTACTGATTGCAACTGGGCATGAGTCTCCATGCCCAGTATTTTATGTGGTTACCAAGAATCAAACCCAGGTCATTGCACTTGCAAGACAAGCGCAGGAACCACTGAGCTAAATCCCCGGCCCCTTAGGTCATTTTCTAATCTCAATTTCTTATGATATTTTTAAGAATATCAGGAAACATTTGAAATCAATTCATCTTGAATTGTAGGGTTTTTTGGTTCTTTGATTATACTGTTCATGTGACATAATAATAAATATACATTTGACTGTCCTTTCCCCTAGTCCTGGAATATAGCACCTAAAATCCTTGAAATCTCTAAAGTAATAAGGGTCATATTTGTGTCAACGTGGTGACTGATGACTTGGGGTCCTGGATAGCCTTCAGATGAGGGCTGGTGCCAGGAATGAGCTATGTGATCATGGGACTGAAATTCCGGCTCTTTATGCTGTCTGAGAGGGGAGAGGGCCTAAAGATCCAGTTAATCACCACTGGCTAATTATTGAATAGGTGGCACATGTAATAGATGTCTTCATAACTATTGGCCATAGAAACCTAGGGGTGAGTCTACGGGGCCTCCAGGGTGCTAACCACACAGAGGTCTGGGATGGTGGCGCATCTGAAGAGGGAATAGAAACGTCTTTCACCTTCCCATATAAATTGCTCTATGTCCATGCTCTGGGTACTCATTGGTATTTTTGATAAGAAATCAGTACAGCTATGTGTTTCCCTGAGTCCTGTGAACTCCTCTAGAAAACAAATCCAATGAGGGTCTGATTGACACCAGTCCATTAAGCAAAGGTATCACCTCAGATGTGCGACTGGCATCTAAGTGGAGGAGTTGGTGTAGCAGAGTCTAAGCCTTCTGATCTCATCTGTCTCCAGGATAGCAGCAGAATGGAGTCAAGTTTTAGGATATCCAGTTATTGTTATCAAAAACTGGATAATGGTAAGAAACAAAAGCATTACTCAGTGAACAGAAATGGAATGATGGAACTGTGAAATGAGAATATGGAGGAAAAACAGCTTGTTTTCCCTGCGCAGCATTAAACATATCAATCAATGCTTTAAGCAACAGGAGCTGTGCCAGATATGGCAATTGAAAATATGAGTCAGGAGACATGACGGTAATGGAACTGCCACAGCACAAACACACACACAATAGGTTATCAAACAGTACAGGTGGTCTATTGGATATATTAATGAGCCGCTCAGGGACAAGTGGCAAAAGAAAGACAATATAGTCTACTTAGTATAAAGATGGGAGATTTGAAACAGGACTAAAACCCATAAGCAAAATAGGTTTTCAGCAGCTGATAAGAGGAATGTAGTAACTCAAACATTTCAAGCTCCTTGCATGAAGTCACGATCTGAAGGAGTCCCTGTGAGGATGACAAGTCCTAGGACAAAATCAGAGATAGTGCTAACCTGGGTTAAGCAACTGTGGATTAAAGAAGTTGTAAGAGACAAGTGGGAAGTCTCACTAGACAGACGCAAGACTAAGGAAGAAGAGTGCTACCTGTAAAAGGCTAGGTACATAGAGGTATGTCACCATCTGTTATAGAGAATCACAGGAGCCTGGAGCACCTTAAGCAGGTAAATACAAACATCTAACTCACTAACCACCTTTTATTATCTGGGGGACACTAGATTGGGTAAGGCTCAAATGCAGTGATCCAGATGAAAGAATTGAATATAAAGTTTTGAAATGAATAGAAGATACAGATGACAAGGAAGTAGAAATTACACAACTACAGTGACAGAGGAAGAAGGCATCCATCATTCCAACCAAGATTTTACTATGATTAAATACTATTTGCAGTAGAAAATAAGAAAGATGGATCAGTGTGGAAGGGAATATTATGACTTCTTCAGTGGATTGGTCTAAGATGCAGTGGGGTTTAGTAAGTTATGCAGCTAATTTAATGAAGAAGCAAGTAGTTAATAGCCTCAAATGTTAAAGACAGCCAAATAAGGTGACATCACAAAAGACAGAGAGTGTTCAAATAAAGCAGTCATCACTAACTTTGCTAAAATCCCTTCACTAAAAGCCTAATTATACTGGGCCAGGGATTTAGCTCAGTGGTTCTAGCACCTGCCTTGCAAGTGCAAGGGCCTGGTTCTGATAACCATGTACAACAATGCTGGGCATGGTGGCTCACACCTGCAATCCCAGCATTTGGGAGGCAGAGGCAGGAGGATTGCTGTGAGTTCAAGGCTGAGCTCAGGGCCAGCCTGAACTATAAGCAAGACCCTGTCTCAAAAAAAAAAAAAAAAAAAACCAACTCTAATTATACCGACATTTGCATGAGGAAAAGACGATAAAATGTATTTATTTATAGGGGACTTTTACTTTGTGATTTTGCCTCTAAAAAGAAACATTATATAGAGTATCTGGAAGCAGGTTGATGAGAAGTTTGTTTTATTTTTATATTATTTTTAATATTTAATTATTAAAAATTAAATAATTTTATATTTATTTTTATTTATTTTAATATTATTATTTAATAATATTTTATATTATTTTTAAAAATTAATACTTTTTATATTATTTTAAGCTCACATACATTTTGGTCTAAAAGTATTCAGAATGGTCAAAATGCTGAAAATAAAATAAAGATGATAAAAATTAATCTTCTGGGATCTTGCAGATTTGGGAGCAGAACAGATCCAACATACAGGCTCTGGCTGACATCTTTAACTAGCAGTGCAAGAAAGGATATGAAAACAGGATAGATATTACCACTTTAGGAAATAGTAAGGAATTTTCACTTGCCATCCTTAAAGTGCTTAAATTAAATATGAGTTTTGCTCAACTTTTTATGCTAGAGATTTGTTTTGTGTTAAATTTATTTCTTTTCTTTTTTGGGGGGAGTGGGTGCAGGATGTCACCGTGTAGTTCAGGCTGGTCGCGAAGTCAGTGTGATTTTCCTGCCTCAGCTTCCTGAATGCTGGGATTATAGGCATGCGCCACCACCTTTAGGTCTATCCAGTTTTTTTTTTTTTTTAATTATCTTTATTGGTACATTAAATATACACATCATGATTGCACTCCATAATGGGGATTTGTACCAGTATAAGACACAACTTAATTCTCATTTTTTCCCATAGCCCCACCCACCCTACCACCCCCCCATATATATAAAATTTGTTTCCTTACTTTTTTGTTACAATCTCAACATTGTCCCC
>PVIR01009660.1:18287-52223 GCA_004026965.1 Petromus typicus | reverse complement strand
GTTATGTGGTTACCGAGGAATTGAACCCGGGTCCTTGCGCTTACAAGACAGGCTCCGGAACCCCTGAGCTAACTCCCCGGCCTGAGAAGCTTTATTTTAAAATCAAGAGCACTAGAAAGTAAACTGTTTTGCCATTTTATTTTTTATTGAATGGTCATTCTAGATAATGCAGTAAAACAGTAAAATATGGGAAAAACATTGAGGATAAAGATAAAGATTTTAAAATCTCTTATGGTGGGACCCTTGAGATAATGACCAACCTGACATGATCAATTTGTATTATGACTGGAATTTTAACTTGAGAACAACCTCTTGAGTTATGATCCAAATGCCAGCTTCTTGTCCTTCTAGACGGTCTCAGTTACAGATTTAACCCTTAAAGAGTTCTGGAAGGAACACTATAATATCTGTTCCCACGTGGGATTAACTGAGAAATCCGGGGCCAGTGTTTCTCTAAGGACACTGAGATCTGCCTGTGTGCAGGAGAGAGACTTTGAAGCTTGTGTATAGGAGTCCAAACCTTCACTGATCAGCCTAGGTTACAACCAGCCCTCAGGAACAAATTGAGTATGTAAGTCAAGGGTCCACTAGTCCAATGAAGACACAATTATTCTCATAGAATAATCAAAATAACATGGAACAATTAATTTTCTATTGCACTTTTTCCCATCACAAAAAAAAAATCAGTTGAGGAAGAGCATTAGAAGCTTAAATATGAAAAGCAGATTTTTAAAACATGAAGAGTGACAAAATACACTTTTCATTTTGAAGTTGGAAGAAATATTTTTATTTAGTTTTGTTTTGTTTTATTTTTAGGGTTTTTTGTTTGTTTGTTTGTTTTTTGAGACAGGGTCTCACTTTGTGGTTCAGGCTGGCCCTGAGCTCAGCCTCAAACTCACATCACAGAAATCCTCCTGCCTCTGCCTCCCAAGTGCTGGGATTACAGGCGTGAGCCACCGTACCCAGCACTGTGGTATGTGGTACTGGTTGCTGCTGGGCGTGAGTCTCCACACCCAGTATGGTATGTAGTTACCGGGGAATCGAACCCGGGCCCTTGAGCTTGTAAGACAGGCGCCGGAACCACTGAGCTAACTCCCCGGCCCTTTATTATTTTTTTGAGACAGGGTTTCACTTTGTAGTTCAGGCTGGTCCTGAAATCACTATGTATCCTAGGCTGGCCTTGAACTCTCAGCAATACTCCTGCCTCTGCCTCCCAAATGTGGGATTATAAATGTGAGCCACCACATCCCTATGTGGTGCCCATTGAATATGTGGTACTGAGGCTCAAACTCAGGACCTTGCACTTGTCAGGCAGATCCTGAACCACTGAGCTAAATTCCTGACCCTAGAAGAAAATTATGTGTGTGTGTGTGTGTGTGTGTGTATGTAATTGATTTTACTGGTACGTTTTATATACACATCATGATCACAATTGACATTGAAAACTTGTACCTGTATATGGCATGACTTCTCATTTTTTCCCATTCTTCTGCCCACCCTACACCCCCTACCCATATATACATAAGTTTTGTTTCCTTTTTTTTTACTATCACATTTTTTTATACTCAAATGAACATACCTTAAGGACATAGTCATAAGTGAAATAAATAGGTCACAGATGTGTAAATACTGTATCTTTTCTCTGGTGTGAGAAACTGAATATATAAATGAGCTCTAGAGTATATGATAGAAACTGTGAAATAAAAAATATTCAAAGGCTAAAGGGACCTAGGGGTATATAATATGGGGGGAAAATGTGATGGTAAAAAAATGGAAGATATATTTTAAGCAAGATTTTAAATGTATGCTCTCTAAAAAGATGCTCAAATAAAAGTAAATTTAATAATACATTTAAAACACCTAAAGAAGATGTTAAGCGCAGTTAGCTAAAATAATATTTAAGAGCAGTTGTGGCAGTTGTTGAACAGGCATCTTTGAGTCCAAAATGTAGGCCAAGATGCCACTGTACCAGACCTGGGAGGAGTTCAGTTGTGTGGCCTAGAAGCTGTATCTCACAGACCCAGTGAAAGCATGGGTGTTTGTCCAATAGAGGCACGCTGATGGGAATTTGTGTATTAAAGTAGCAGATGATTTAGTTTGATTGGTATACAGAACAGATCACTCAAGATGTGAAGAAGGTTGAGAAGTTCCATAGTCAGCTGATGTGACTTATGGTATCCAAGAAGTCCTCCAGTGTTACCATTGAAACTTACTGACAGTTTGAAATGAAGATTCTGTTTGTCCTGTCTGTAGGAAGAAATTGAGAACTATTGGATTAGTATTAGTATTAGTTATTTTATGATAACGTATTAGTTACTTTATGGTAACTAAATGGCCATTCAAAAGCCAAGAGATCATTTTTGTATTTTCTTCTTAATGTTTATCTTAGAGCTGTAAGAATATAAATGCTTTCAGTTAAGAGAACCACTACTTATTTTTTGAAAATTGAACAAGAAATGCATCTATCTTAGAAACTTTTGCCAAAACTATTTGATGTTGGAAAGAATGTATAATTATTTTTCTGGTAAATATGTGTCAGTAATTTTTAAATGAAATACCAAGAAAAACCTCTCTTAAATTTAGTTTATGGGGCTGGAGATTTAGCTCAGTGGTTCAGCGTCTGCCTCAAAAGCACAAGGTCCCGAGTTCAATCCCCAGTGTCACACATCACAATGCCAGGCATGGTGGCTCATGCCGGTAATCCCACAACTTGGGAGGCAGAGGCAGGACAATTGTTGTGAGTTGAAGGGTAGCCTGGGCTTCATAGTGAACTCAAGACCAGCCTGAATTACAAAGTGAGACCATGTCCCAAAAATAAATAAATAAAAATTTAAAAATTAAATTTAGTTTGTTTGCCTGTAAGAGAAAATTAAATGTAACCATTTTGATGGATTGTTATATTTCTTTAGAAACATAAACTTTGCATTGTTAATAATTAAATATATATGGTACGTGGAAAAATAAAATATTTAATAGATGACTACTGAAAATGAAATTTTAAAAGATGAATCCTGGAATAGCAATTTTGCTAGAAAATAAATGTAAGTGGACAAAAAATCACACTATTTAACACACTTTCATTTTTATAGTTTTAGTTTTTAAAATATACATATGTGTGTGTATATATCTGAATCTTCTCAGGAATTATGTATAGTGCAGTTAATTGACTATTTCAATGTGTAGCAGTTACACTGATAGATTTGTGTTAATGATTCTGATAAAAGATATCAGATTATAGCAGTAATCTGTTTCCTTTACAATAAATACTAGATATTCCTTTTCAATTATTACCATATATACAGGTCTTTAATTAGACTTTTCTTCTACTATATGGAATATATTTCTATCTAATTGTAAACAATTTAACCTTGAATCTTCACTTTTTTCATAGTCTTAGGAAATCAAAACTTATAGGTATTAAAATGATATACAAATCAATTTGATATAGCCTATGATTTTTCTGACAATTTTCAGTATGTCTAAATGTGCACTGTACAAAAATTTTTCAAATTTTATAAGTGATTCAGCAGACAGGAGATCTAGATATTAACTTTTTTAAATTAAAGTTTTTTTTTTTTTTAGGTTTTTTGAGACAGGGTCTCGCTTTGTGGTTCAGGCTGGCCCTGAGCTCAGCCTCAAACTCACATCCCAGCAATCCTCCTGCCTCTGCCTCCCGAGTGCTGGAATTACAGGCGTGAGCCACCACGCCCGGCACTGTGATACGTGGTACTGATCGCTGCTGGGCGTTCACGCCCAGTGTTGTATGTGGTTACTGGGGAATTGACCTTAGGCCCTTGCGCTTGCAAGACGGGCTCCGAAACCACTGAGCTAACTCCCCGGCCCTTAATTTAAAGTCTTATTTTGATTAAACTGTAGGTTCAAATGCAGTTGTAAATCATGTAATACATAAAAGCATATGTGCCCACTTCTAGATTTCATGTAGTGATGAAATCTTAAAGAAATATAGAGTGATATCACAACCAGAATGTTGTAATGAGAAAGTAAAGACAGAATATTTCCAACAACACAGGAACATTTGTTATGATTTATAGGTACACTCACTTTTCTTTCCCATCTACCTTTTTGTATTCATTTGCAAATCATTAAATTGTGCTATCGTTTTTCTATTTTTAAAATATTATTAATTATATACTATATATTATATATTATAATATTAATATTATATACATATATTAATATATATGTAAAGGTTTTGGGAATGCCTTTTTTTCATTCAACACATAGATCCACATAGAGGGATATATATAATTTTTACATATAAAAGCAAAACATTTCTTCTTATTGCTGTGTAGTATCCCATGATACTAATGTACCAGTGTCTTTAACACATAGATTTGCTTTGTCAATTTTACATTACATTGTGAATAAAACCACTGTAAACATGTGTTTACTGGTTTTTGTGTATGTTTCTATACTTCTTTGATGAGTGTCCAGAAGCACACTAGCAGACTCATTAGATAGTTGCATGTTTCTTTTTTTTTTTTTTTTTTTGAGGCTAGATCTCGCTTTGTAGTTCAGACTGACCCGGAACTCAATACGTGGCGCAGGCTGGCCTCAAACTCTCGGCAGTCCTGCTGCCTCTGCCTCATGAGTGCTGGGTTCACAGGCGGCATAGCCACCACACCCGGCACTGTGGTGTGTGATAAGGAGCACTGGACTCAGGACCTTGTGCTTGCCAGGCAGACAGCAGAATGTTAGATCCCAACCAGAGTTTTATTTTATCCATATTTTTTTCCTCATCATTTGCTGATGTCCTCCTTTTTATTTTGGTCATGTTGATAAATCAACACTCATATCTCCTTGTGGTTTTAATTTCCATTTCTCTAGTTACTAATGGTTTAATATATTTTTCTTGTGCTTACCATTTGTGTGTAATTTTTGGTGCAGTGTTCAATAATGTTTTTGTCAGTGTTCTCTTTTTTTATGTTACTTTGGAGAATGGCAAATTTACAATGATAATATTTTGTATACATTGAGTCATTACAGTAAAAATTTCACCTATCTCGTTTTTCACAAAATGTGAATTACTACAAAACTTAAAATTATATTTCCCATCACAATTTATTTGCACTGGATATATTGCTTTGGGGATTTTTTTCCATTTCAAATTTTAAACTACCTCCTCACAAGACTAGAGGCCAAATAAGTTAAATTAAATTTAAAAATAATTACCATTATATCTTTTACACTTGTGAATAATCTACACATGATTAATAAATAGAACCTTATATACAAGTTAAATGCAAATATCTCCACAGCAGGCTGTTCTACCTGCAGGAACTCCTAATTTGAAAATAGATTTAGCTAGTTTTTGGGTGCAATCTTTAGCTCATGGAGGAAAGAAAAAAAAAAATACTGCGCGCAACCCTATAGTGGATCAGATTCCAAGCTCTTGTACAAAGCAGGCAAAGAATTATCCAATGGGGAAAGAAAAACAGCTACATTTATTGAGGATCACGAACAGAAAAAAAAAAAAAAACAGTGCTGGCACGAGAAGAAACAGAGTCCAAAATGGGGTGAGTGGAATACGTGCTTTGATCTAAAATTGTACAAGAAGACCCCGGGTGCCACAGAGCTCGTGGGTGTCTTCGGCCCGGAAGTTTTATCAGTACTATAAGAACCTGCCTTTGTAGCCCTACTCAGCAACGGATTGGTAAACTTTAGTGCCATTCAGGGCCAGCGGAGGATAGGTTAAATTGTCCAATCAGACTTAGAGTCAGAGCGGATGAGGCGGGCTTTCACATTCTCTTGGACTCTCGGACCCGCCATTTTGGCAACATACTCCGCGCCCTCTCTTTGGCTCTGTGGGCCCACGTGACTCACTCTCAGCCACTGTCACCCTATGATCTCTAGGCGTGGGAGATACACCAGGAGATCGCTAGAAACCTGGAACCCGAAAATGGTGAGTGTATGGCTCGGCGTCTGAGACTGGGGCGGTAGCCGTGTGGAATCCTTGGTATCGCAGGGGCAGGACTTTGCCCCTGGGTGTCCGCTGTGGAGCCTGCAGGCCCCAGTCCTTCCAGGGCAGACAGGTTTTTTTCTCTCCAGCTGTCGGGTGGAGGCTGGCCCTCAGCTGGGACTCTGAGAGTCCGGTCCCGAATCTGTGAGGTGACTTCCGCCCGAGCTGCACTCTCCTCTGGGCAGAACTACAGCTCATTTCCGTGCTACTCCCGACTTTGGGGGTGACAGCCTGGGGGGTCCTCTGGATAATAACCAGCTCCTTTTGTGGGGTTTCTGTGTTAAAAGAGTAGTAGATCATAGCCCAAGCCCTCCTTCCCCCTCGAAGATCACTTATTTTCCTCTAAGCTTTTTTTATTTTTTGAGATAGGGTCTTGCTACTGTGTTGTATAGTTCAGACTCGTTGTGATTTCACTGTGTAACCTCCAGCTCACTATGATCCATCTGCCTCAACCTGGGATTACAGCCATGGATCACGGTTCTCAGCACCTCTGAGCGTTGAAAATATATAAGAAAGAGTCTCAGAGCCCTGACCCCACCAGCCAAGATTGCCGTGTCTGGCTACAAATTCCTTAAAGTTCAACTCCTTACATACATTATTTTATCTCTATTTTGGTGCTGAGGATTGAATCTAGGGCCTTAAACTTGTGCACTCGCATGACTGAGCTATGCCCGAAGCCCCAGCTTATGTGTTTGTGTTACTTAATCCATTCATTTTAATGCTGTTGTTGATATAGTTGGATTTATGCTTGCCTTTCTGTTGGTCTGAATAACAGTTCTTACATTCATATGGATTCATCTGTAGAGTTCCTTTGTACTGTCATTCCCAGGTATTATATTGTATACATTTTATAATGCACTTTAAGTGTCAGTTGACAGTAGGTACCCCTATTACTTTTTTTCTTTTTGAGACCAAGTCTCTTTGTAGTTCAGGCTGACCCTGAACTCACTATGTTGCTCAGGCTAGCCTCTGCATCCTGAATGCTGGGATTACAGGAATGCTCCTCAGCCTTTCCCCTGTTACTGTGTGTGTGTGTGTGTGAGAGAGAGAGAGAGACAGGGTCTCACTTTTGTAGCTCATGCTGGCCCCACACCCACAGTGTAGCTCAGGCAAGCCACAAACTTAGAGCAATCCTCCTGCTTCTGCCTCCAGAGTGCTAAAATTATAGACACGAGCCACCACACTCAGCGTTGTGGTTTGTGGTACTGATTGTTGATGGTCTGAGTTACCATGCCTGGCATTGTGGTATGTGGTTACCAGGGATCGAACTTGGGATCTTACGCTTTTAGGCAGAAAGCTAGAACCACTGAGCTAATAAGTTCCTGGTCTTCCCCTATTACTTTTTTTTTTTTTTTTTTTTTTTTTTAGTTTTTTGAGACAGGGTCTCACTTTGTAGTTCAGGCTGGTTCTGAACTCAGCCTTGAACTCCACATTCCTCCTGTCTCTGCCTCCCAAGTGCTAGGATTACAGGCATGAGCCACCAGGCCTGGCTCTGTGGTATGTGTTACTGATTGCTGGTGGGTGTGAGTCACCACATCTGGCATTGTTGTATGTGGTTAACAGGGATTGAACTCTAAACTTGTGCTTGCAAGGCAAGTGCTGGAACCACTGAGCTAAATCCCCTCCCCTCCTATCTATATATTTTTTAAATGATCCAGAAAAATTTGAAAAGGATTTAGCTTTCAATCTAATCTGTTCCATTGTTTCAGTACAAATTAATTTTGATGAGATAAGATTAATTTCGTGGGAAATAGTCATTTGTGTAATGAGTTTTATACACAGTGTGTAATCAAATCTTTCTAAATGCCTTTATAAATTTTTGTTTTCTAACTTATGTATATTTCCTTTTAAAAAACATGTATATATGTGAAATGGTACAAGCATATGACTGTATAAAATTCATGTAGTGTTAATAGTTGTTAGACTGGACAGGTAATACATAAAATCTGAGTAGCCCATAGAAAGTGCCCAGTGCCATACATTATACTTTGTTCATGACTGTAATTTCTCTTATACCCAGTCACTCGAGTTCAGCTTTTTGAACCAATTCTGCTGCATCTTCATATATTCTCACAGTACATATTTGCACTAATTTCTACATCTGTACAAGTGTGCATTAATTTCTGTATATCTGTACCCATGATGGGGAAATATCAGCCAAGCCGTTTTCCCAAATGGATAATAAAAACTCACCCTCCATTTTCAGTTCATGAGATTTCAGTTGTTTCACATCCTCATCAATGTATGTTTGTGCTTTTGGTGTGCTTTTATTTTGTTTTCTGCTTTTTAAGGATGTTTGACTAGTTAAGTGTCTTGACTGCTTTCTTCTGGTGTCTCTCGCAGTCCTGTTCTTAAAGTTTTTAGTAATATGTCAGGAAAAATTTCTTTCAGCCTATCACATATCTTTGCATCTTTTCTTTCTTTCTTTCTTTATTTATTTTTTTGAGACAGGGTCTCACTTTGTAGTTCAGGCTAACCCTAAGCTCATTATGTAGCCCAGGCAAGCCTTGAACTAACAGCAACACTCTTGCCTCTGCCTTCCAAGAGTTCTGATACAGTGAGTCCCTAGGCGCGACACTGTGATATGTGGTACTGATTGCCAGTGGGCAGGAGTCACCATGCTTGGCTTTGTCATATGTGGTTACGGGAGATCGAACTCAGAACCTTGTGCTTGCAAGGCAAGCACCAGAACCACTGAGCTAAATCCCCTGCCCTTACATGTCTTTGCATCTTTTAATGAATTAAATTTTTATTTTAATGTGGGCCAACTTTATGTATATTTTATCATTTAATATTTTGTGTGAATTTCAAAAGAAATTTTCCTAAAACTAATATTTAATATCTTAGTGTTTTGCTTTTATGTTTAGGTATTTTTTTACCTCTAAACGTGATTTATTATGTGGTATGAAGAAATGGTACAGTAGCATTTGAGGAAGGCACATAGATACCATAATTCCCAGTTACTTTTATCCAAAAGGGAATCTTTTTCCTACACCTGTGCAGTGCAGTCTCTGACATTTTTTCTTTTTTTTTAATGCTGGGAATCGAACCTAAGATCTCATGCTTATTAAGCAAGTACTGTGCTGCTAAGTTACATTCCCAGCTCTGACATTTTCAAGTGTCTAAAAAGCAAGGGTTGGGCCTGGGATTTAGTACAGTGATTCATGTACTTGCCTTCCAAATTCAGGGTCCCAAGTTTGATCCTTGGCACACACACAGAAAAGCAAAGTTCTTTGTGTGTGTTCTGTTTCTGGTTCACTTGGTCCATTTATTCATCACTTTGCTGATTTATAACATACGGTCATATACATGTGTTGCACAGTGATGTTGTAGCAAATAATGGATTCCTGCAAGATGGTGGCTATAACATATAGCCTAGTGTGTAGTAGACTAAGTACATTCTGACATTTGCACAGTGAAAGAATCACCTAGTGATGCCTTTGCTAGAGTGTACCCCATGGTTGAGCCATGAGTGTATGCATACATATATATGTTACAAATAAGTATGTCGTACCTAATATGTAATTCGTTATCAAATTTACCAGCAGTCTGCCGATATCATTACACTTTTAAAAAAGAATGAAGATTTGGCATTGGTACTCTCTGTAATATGTTGATTTTCATTATTGTGAAATTTTGCTCTTTTTCTAAAGACTATTTTGTTTAAAATTTGTTTTATCTTTGTGAAATATGGGACTAATGATTACTTAGTGAATTGCTGGTCTCTTACTTATTTAAGACTGTATGTTTTCTTTATAACTTCAGGTCTATCTGGCTCTTACTTTTTCTTACAGTTTTATTGAGGTATAATTGACATCATAATCTGCACATATTTAAGATACATACTTTCTTCATGTATGCATGCATCCATGAAAGAAATACCACAATTAACATATTTCATTGTCTCCTAATACTCTTATGATCCTCCTTTCTACCTCTCCTTTTATTTAATAAATAAATTTATTATGAATGTTTTGAGCAACATAAAACCAGGACAAATACCAAATTGTTTTGCATAAAGTGGAAAAGTCTCTCCCAGGGCAGTGAATTAGCACTAAAGGAACACACTGTGTAACTATTCAACATCATTAAATGACTGATGCCCTAGAAAACCTCACCTGCTCTCCTTTGTCAGCATTCCATCCATTTCTCTGGAGTGATAATTGCCAGTTTGTGATCCTACTAGTGCTGAGGGAGCATTCTTGTAGAGTCTTTGTACATTTATGTTCTGCCTACGAGTAGAATTGATGATTCACAAGGTGTGCTTGAGGAGGAACTATCAAATCTTTTTTCATTGTAGCTTTACCAATTCACACTGCCAACATCAGTGCTTGGAAATTGCAATTAATATCTTAGTTACATGATCACTTTGTGACAGTCTGTTATCATTGTTTTTCTGTCTTGTGATCATGCAATAGTATCTGCTAGTTCTAGTGATAATTTCTCTAGTTAGTGCTCTTTGTACTAACATCCATATATAGTTTTGTTTTTGTGAGGTGGGAGATCTTCATGTATGCTACACAGATGGTTCTGCCATTGAACTGCATCCTCAGCTGTGTTCATATATTCGTTCTTTGGATATCTCCTTTGTGACATGCTAGTTGAATTCTCTTAGTTGTTTTTTATTTTGGGTATTTGTTTTTGTCTCAAACAGTACCTCATACATTCTGTATTATCACTGCTTTACTAGAAATGTGCACTGAAAAATTTTTATGATTTGTTTGAAAATATTTGATAGAAAAATATTTTTCTAATAACTAAGTCACAAACTTTTTCTCCAAAAATTACCTTGTAACTATAAATCTATAGTTTTTTGTGTAGTCTCATACAGGAATGAGGTTTTATGCTAGGTAACCATTTGAGCAAGCAGCATGGATTGAGTGAAATGGAAATTTGCATAAAGTGGAAAAGTCTCTCCCAGTATAGCAAAAGTAAACTGCCATAGGATCCAAGGGATCTGTTTAAGAAGCAAAGCATGAAGTAGTCAAGTGGGAAAGTGTTGCCCATCCCAGCACATTAAGAAATGTGCTTAGTTTAACATCAAATATTGTGGCATAGAGATAGTTCCTGGTCATTAATACATTCATGATAGAACTTTAATTCATACATCTCACTGTTAGGAGGCTTGAACTGGTGGTATATGTACAACTATACCTGTAACACCAGCGGTACTGGTCACCCACTACGACAGTCATGCATGTGTCACTGATGTGAGAGACTGAAAATGTCAAATGCATTATTATTATAATGTTAAGTACATTATTCTTCATTAAATTCATGTATTCTTCTAACTCAGATGTTTTCAAATTGAAAGCAGAATGAATTCTGAAGTGTTTAATGAATTTAAATTGAAACAAAACATGTCACTTTGGAAAATATCATGCTTTGTACAGAGAACTACAGAATCTGCCAAAATGTATATACACTTCAAGAAATAAAAACTTAAATATTTTAAAGTTACATTTATTGAGACATTATGAGATTAGTACAAGTTACCTTTGGCTTCTACAATGACAAGAATTGCTCAAAGTAGGGGCTTTCAGACATTTATTAGTATGATGAACTGCTGCTTGGCTAACCTTGATTAGGTTATCCTAAGATTGCTGTATATACATTTTCCATTTCTTCACTAAGGGCCAGCGATGTAGCAGGTTTTCTGCTATCTATGACATCTTTTAGGGTCGCCCATATAAAGATAACACCATCTATTGAAAAAACATCATACTAGTTTTCTCTTTCTGAAATATGGTTTGGTTTTTTTTTTTTTTTTTTTTTTTGGTGGATTGTCACTGTGTAGTTCAGGCTTGCCTTGAACTCACTATGTAGCCAGGCTGGTCTTGAACACTTGGTGATCTTTCTGCCTCAGCCCCTACAGTGCTGTGATCACAGGTGTGCATCATTACACCCGGTGAGAAGTTCAATTTTTGTTTCAATTCTGTGAGGTGTGGGTGTGCAGTATGAAATGTGCTTCTTTCCGTGGACTGAATTCCAAAAATACCTGGAAACTTCATGTTATTCTTACTCTTGTTACTGTGAGTTATCATCAAGTTGGTATCCTTTATAAATTGCTTTATCAAGTATATCTGTTTCTGTGAGAGCCACATAACCAGAATCATTCCTTGTTGTCCCCGTTCCCCCACATACGTACCGAAAACAAAAGCCTAAGAATGTGGCCTTCTACCTAACTGCAAGTTTAACTTCTTTATTCATGCGTGTGCAGAATTTCCTGAAATGAGCAAACCTCCCCAGAACAGATATAACATATATTTTGTAAGTTGTAAAACTGTGTTCTGTTAAGTTAAGCACCCAACTGTCCTCGCAGCTGTGGTCTGCAAAGATAATTATGTAACTGCTCTTTGCCCCATTCTTGTAACTGCCTTAGCTAAAACCTTCTTCTATGTAAACCTGTCGTTTCAATTCTGGCCTTCACTTCCTTAGGGAGTGGAGTCCACACAGGTGAATAAACTTCCAACTTTTAATATCCACTGTGTGTCCCGGTGTGAAATTATCTTTTACTGTCTTTGGCATTACATTTTGGAGGCTCATCTGGGATGCCCCAGTGAGATATTCCATAACTCGAGGACCTCAGCCTGTCTGGTGGACAGCTGGCCACCTGCCAGAGGAGTCAAGGATAGGCCTGGGGAGGCCACCTCGACCATCTTGTTTGGGGCCCCAGCAGCCTTGTCTCCTACTGGAGGGGATGACAGAGGCTGTCCGCTGCCTGGGAAGTTAGAAGTTATTTGGAAAAACCTCCAGAGGTCAGGTCAGATAAGAATCTTAGGATTCTAACATCTTAAGATTCTCGGGAGGGCAAAGGAAAAGCAGGACATGGCACTATTTTTCTTTCTCAGAGTCTTCTCGTGATGGCAAAAGGATCCCAGGCCTGTTTATCCTTTTGGTCAGGAGGGCTACAGTCCATTTAAGTTTTGTCTTGTCTGTTCTGTGTTTGTTATTTGTCACTTCGCTCTGTGTTGCCTTTGCTACCTTTGCAAGATAAATGGGATCTACACAGTCCAGGCCATCTACTCCCCTAGACTGCATCTTTGCTCACTTTAAACGGGTTTACTCAACAGAGAAAATGGTCTATTAGGGTGTTAAATTTAGTAAAGATAAATTAAAAACTCTTTGTCAGTTAAAGCAGTTCTTGTTCGGCATGGGATGGCCAAGCATGGGGTCCCTGGATGGCAAAGTCTGTTGTGCAGTTGGAACAGAATAACTGGATATGAATATGGGGGACCTCGACACCCTGACCAGTTCCCTTACATTAATGTTTAGATGATGTTTAGTCAAACAGATGCCTGGTATGTAGGGGAGATTCAATGATAAAAGTATGACAGACAGTTGGCAGCCACATTACTTCTAAAGGATGGGTATCAACCGTATAGAGACAGATATCCTTGTTACAAAGACTAATCCCAAAACTAAGGTTTTTTAGGCACCACCAGGAAAAAATGGTTTTCACCTCCACTCACCCCCATACCAAGATGACCCCCTTCCTAAACCTGAGCTGCCCCAGATTTGACCTCTGAGGCTTCCTAGGGTCCATCGTTCCCCCCAGCCTATGTCTTCCCCCGCATACCAGGTCTAGTCAGCCCTGTGAGTCACAGGGTGCCACTGGCCTGGTAACTTCCTCTGTTCTTCCTCTCAAGCAGGTTGAGTCTGGCAGTGGATTTATGTTCCTTTCACCACTAGTGATTTGTATAATTGAAAAACTCAGGTGTGCCATTCTCTGAAAAACCCAAAGTTTTAATCAGGCTTTTAGAGTCAGTCTTTCATTCCCACCAGCCTACATGGGATGATTGCCACCGGCTCCTCCATACCCTTTTTACTACCGAGGAGCAAGACCATATCTTTCAGGAAGCAGTTAAAGGTGCTCTGAAGGATTACCATGACTGCATACCAGGGACTTGAAGATATATTGATCAAGCAGAGAGAGAAGCCCCTATTGAGCATCTTGAGTGGGATCCTAACTCCAAAGGAGGCGGGATGAACCTAACTAACTACTGCCGGTATTTGTTAGCAGGTCTCCGTCAGACAGCACGAAAGCCGACTAACTTGAGTAGTATGAGTGAAATAAAACAAGGTAAGGCGCAGTCCCTAGCCACCTTGCTAGAAAGACTTCTTGAGGCATATTGGGTTTACACCCCGATTAATCTTGATGCTAATGGAAATTAACAGCTGTTAATTTGGCATTTGTTTCTTAGTCAGCCCCAGATGTTAGAAAAAAAATTACAAAAGTTAGAAGGTTTTGAGGAAAAGAACAGGTCTGGGCTCTTGAGCATAGCCCAGAAAGTCTACAACAACAAACTCCCCAGAAGAAGCAACAGTGAAAAAATTGGGAAAAGTCACTGTTCCTGCCTTACAAAATTATGACGCTAGTAAGCAGGGTGGACAAAACCAGTCTGAAACAAAAGAAGAATTTAACAGAGAACAGAAACAAAAGCTAAGAAAAGATCAGTGCACATACTACAGACAAATTGGACATTGGAAATATGAATGCTCTCGGTGGGGGGGGAGTCAGAAATCCAAAGGCCATAAAGAGATTTTAGCCTTTGAAGATACCAGCTAGGGCAGTCAGGGCTCATATGAATTGAGCCCATTGTAAAACTAAAAGTCAGGGGTACTCTGACCAGGTTCCTGGTAGACCTAGGCACAGTTCATTCTGTACTCACCAACCCTCTGGGAAAAGTCACTACTAGAGACTCTAGTCCAGGGGACCACCAGCCAGGGACCAAAAGGCTATAAACGGACTACTGCCAGGACTGTAGACTTAGGGCACAAAAGGGTGACTCATCCGTTCCTAGTAAAACCTGAGTGTCCCTACTACTCCCTCCTGGACAGTGATCTCCTCAGAAAATTGAGGGCGCACATCTCCTCAGAAAATAAAGCAATACTGCAGTTGGATCAACCCAACTGGCTCAGATAATGGTCACTTGCTCCCTGTCAGAAGACAATCTCCTGCTGCCAGACACAGCTCCAGATAATCATGTAGATTCACTGAGAAACCTCAGGTCAAAGGAACAGTCGCCCAGGTCTGGGGCAAAACAAACCCACCTGGCCTAGTGGGACACCAGCCCTCTATAGTTGTTTCACTGTTGGCAAATGCTATTCCTATTTTGGTATAGTACTACCTGCCTGCAAGGCAGAAGTGAGACAGAAGATTAAAGTTCACATTGATTGCCTCTTATGCACAAAGATTTTAATCCCCTGCCAGTCTCCTTGGAACACACCACTGCTCCCAGTTCAGAAGCCAGGGACTGATGATTACTGGCTGGTTCAAGACCTCCAAGAGGTAAACAAGTAAGTGGAAACAATTCACCCCACCATGCCTCACCCTAATACTCTGCTGAGTCTCCTGCCACCACAGCACAGCACATATATGGTGTTGAATTTAAGATGCTTTCTTCAGTCTGCCCTTGGCCAAGGTCAGCCAATCTTTGTTTGCTTTTGAATGGACCAACTCTGAGAAGGGTTTCTCAGGCCAGTTTACCTGGACTTGACTGTCCTAGGTGTTAAAAATGCACCCATACTGTTTGATGAGGCAAAGACTTGGTTCCATTCCACCAGTCCCATCCAGAAATGACTGTGCTTCAGTATGTAGATGACTTATTAATAGCAGCAGATGACCACGAGTCATGCCAGACAGCCACCAAAGACTTGTTGGAATTATTGCAAAGATTAGGATAAAGAGTTTCAGCTAAAAAAGGCCCAAATTTGTGTTATCAAAATTACTTATTTGGGCTATAAAATAGAAAATGGAACCCTACAGCTGTCGACCAGAAGAAAACAGACTATGCTACAGATACCTACTCCCACCACAAAGAAACAGGTTCGCACATTCTTAGAGGCAGCTGGCTATTGCAGATTGTGGATAATTGGGTTCGCTGAAATTGCTAAACTATTTTATATGGCCACAGTGGTGAATCTGCTTCCCTAGTCCTGACTAAAGTTGAACAAAAGGCATTTGATGCCTTAAAACAAACCTTCACAGAAGTCCCTGCACTAGCTTTCCTTGATATTGGAAAGCTTTTCAGCTGTATGTGACAGAACAAAAGGAAATAGCTAAAGGGGTCCTAACCCAGACTCTGGGTTAGGGACCATAAAAACAGCCAGTAGCTTACTTGTCTAAGAGACTCAACTCAGTAGCTGCAGGATGGCTTCCTTGTCTTTGGGCTATTGCAGCCATAGCCTTGTTGGTCAAAGAGGCTGACAAGCTGAGACCAGCCCAAGAGCTGGTTATTGCCCCCTACCCCACGAAGTTTCTGTTATGCTAAAAAGAGTTACTGAGCACTGGTTATCAAATGCCATACTCACCCAGTACCAAGCTCTTTTCATTGATCAACTCTGAATTAGGTTCACAGAGTCTGCAGCTTTAAATCCTACTACCTGCTGTCAGATCCTGATCCCTCATTGCCAGTTCACAACTGCTCAACAGTGCTACAAGATAACCTCTCCCTGGTCAAATCTGAGAGACACACTGCTAAAAGAAGCGAAGGAGGTTCTCTTCATGGATGGCAGCAGTTTTGTGAAGGATGGAATCAGGTATGCAGGGGCAGTTGTAGTAGATAAACAAGAGACCATTCGTTGGTTTGAAGCTTTGAACCATGAAATGTCTGCTCAAAAAGCTAAACTTACGGTTCTAACACAGGAGCTAACTCTGTGAGAGAACAAGTCAGTAAACATATACAGATGTGTTGGCCACAGTACATGTGCATGGAGAAATTTACAAACAAATGGGAATTCTTACTTCAAGGGGAAAAGACATTAAAAATAAAAAAGTGATTTTAGCTCTGTTAAAAGCCATTTGGAAACTGAAAGCAGTTGCTATAATGCACTACAAAAGACACCAAAAGGGAAACTGCCCCAAGATTGTGGGAAAGCAGCAAGAGAGGTTGCAGAAGAACCAGTGGGGGATGTAGCCTCTCTGCATGTCAGAGTACTATCTGAACTGCCTGATGAGCCACATTATTCTGAACAAGAAGCTAAGCTATGTACCCATGCTGGAGCCTCACTATAAGATAACGGCTGTTAGATCCATCCAGACAGATGTGTCTGTTTGCCACAAGCTATCACTAGACAATTGGCAACCCAAGTCTACCAATTCACTCATTGGGATGAAAAAAAAAATGAGATTCTTTCTGCATCATCGATTTCTGTTCCTGAATCTCTCAGACATGCTCCAAGACATTTACAGCAGAGGCCAAGCCTGTGCTTGCATCAATTCCAGGCCAAAGCAGAGAGAACCAGGTGTCCGCCAGAGGGGAAATCATTCAGGTGAATTTTGGAAGCTTGATTTCACTGAGGTAAAACAAAAACTGAGCCACAGCTACAGGTACCTGCTTGTTTGGGTTGACACTCCAGATGGGTAGAAGCATTTCCAACAAAGGGAAAAACTGCTCACATAATAAGTAGAAAGCTGCTACAAGAGCTCATTCCCTGATTTGGCCTTACACGATTTCTGGGGTCTGACAGCTCCCTGGCCTTCATGGCAAAAGTCTCTCATTTGGTGGCAAAAGTACTCAACATTGAATGGAAGTTACATTGTGCTTGTAGGCCACAGAGTGCAGGGCAATTTAAAAGAATAAATAGAATCTTAAAAGGAACTTTAAGTTAGTTATTAAAACCAACGCTAGTTGGTTAGATCTCTTCCCCTTAGCAATGTTAAGAGTTAGAAGAACTCCCTGTATAGCTAAGTTAATTCCCTATGAAATGTTTGGTAGGACCCCACTGCTACTGCCTGTTGCTGATCTAGAAACTGTATCTGAAACTTGTAATCATAGTCTGATCAAATCCCTGCAAGCCCTCCAGGTGCTTCAAGCTGAAATCAAGAACATCATCCAGGAAGCCAAACCTGACAATGACAACAAAGACTGTCTCTGCCACAAATTCCAGTCGGGTGGCCTTGTCTTGATCAAGTGACATTCTCCCAGAGTGCTCTTGCTGGAAGGAACCATTTCCTGTGATTTTGGTGACGCCATCAGCTCTAAAGGTAGCCAGCATCACACCATGGATACATCGCAACCAGGCAAAACGCACACCAGAGAACACCCCAGAAGACAAATGGAAGATCACCAGCCAGCCTGGCGATCACAAGATAAGACTCTAAGAGCACAAGGTTTAATTTTGACTTTGTTAATAATACTTGCTATGTGTAAAATAGGGAAGGCTAATAACCCCTATGCCCCCCAGACAGAAATATGGGAGCTAAGGCTAACTTCTAGTGGACAAGTTATTTCCCAGATTACTAAAAACCCAGACCAAACTGCCATCAGCTTTGAAATAAGCTTGTGTGATTTGTTTCAGCCAGATGCTGATAAAAATACAGGGTGTTATGTTAGAGGCCTGGGAGGAAAGGGACAGTTTATTCAGCTCTATGCTTGCCCTTCAATAGGCAACCCAAGTTGTACAGGTAGAACTTCCAAAAGTAATTATCATTGTGCCCAGTGGAGCTGTGTGACCATAGCTCCGTGGCACGTTCAGAAGCCAGACATGTACTTGAGTATTGTCCCAACTACTGTTCCCTACTCCCCCTCAGAAAAGACAAAGATCTCCATAATGTATGCAAACCTAGGACAATACTATGTTTCTTTTCAACTTAAACACACACATGAGTCTATTTGGAAGACAGGAAAAACTTGGGGTATCCGGCTTTATAAATCAGGTCTAGATCCTGGAGAAGAATTCACCATACAAAAGTTTACCTATCAGATTGCACAGCCTGTAGAACCAAATAGAGTTAGCCTTACTGGCACCTCTAAACACGCCCAAAGAGAGGCCTACAATGCCTCAACCCACACCTGATAACACTTTGCCTCCTGCGACTGAAAAGTCTGTCAGTGACTCCTCTACCCCTGGGCTTGAGATCTGTCGTCAGTACACAGACTGATAAATGCTGGTATGCTAAAGAATGTTGATTGTGCCTAAATCCTAAGTCCCCTTATTTTATGAGAAATAGGAACCCAGGCTTCTCCACTCTGTTCAGTCCACTGACTGCAGCTTGAGCAAACCTTCCTTAACCCTAGGAGATATACAAAGAATAGGAACCTGCTTAACAGATCAGAACAATGCCCTACCCTTTACTACCAACCTTTGTGTAATAATACCGTGACTAACCATTCAGCAAAATTTTTTTTGTTTGTTTTTGAGACAAGGTCTCACTTTTGTAGTTCAGGCTGGCCCTGAGGTCACTATGTAGCCCAGGCAAGCCTTGAACTCACAGCAATCCTCCTGCCTCTGCCTCCTGCTTGATGGGATTACAGGTATCAGCCACCATGCCTGGCATTGTGTGTGGTGCTGATCACTGGTGGATATGAGTCTCCACTCCTAGCATTGTCATATGTGGTTACCAGGGATCAAACTAGGGACCTTGTGCTTGTTAGGCAAGCATTGGAACTACTGAGCTAAATCCCTGGACTTTTTTTTTTTGAGACAAGATGTTACTTTGTATTTCAGGCTAGCTTTGAACTCACTGTTGTAGGCCAGGCCAGCCTCAAACCCACAGCTATCCTCCTGCCTCTGCCTTCCGAGTGCTGGGATTACAGGCGTGAACTACCATGCTCAGCATTATGGTATGTGGTACTGATTGCTGATGGGCATGAGTCAGCACAACTTTGTGTTATGTGCTTACCAGGGATTGAACTTGGGACCTTATGCTTGCCTGCAGTTGTTGGAACCACTGAGCTAAATCCCTGGCCCCCTCAGCAGATTGACTCTTCTAACCTGTACTATAGAGACCTTGAAGATACGTGGTTTGCCTGTATAGAAGGCATTACCCAGTGTATCCCAAAACCAGATTCTCAGAACAAGATTCACTCCTGTGTATCATTATCTATATACTTCCCCCCAGGTCTTATAATGAAACTGGAGGACAAGAACATCTGAGCTTTACTGACCCATATTGAGTAAAAAGAGCAACTCCTGTTCTGATCCCAGTGTTGGTTAGCTCAGGCCAAGCAGGATCCACAGCCATAGGCACCTTCTGTTTGATCCTCCAGGATTCTAAATTCAAAGCCATCAGCCCCTAAGTGGCTAGAGAATTAGGTTATTTAGAAGATACAATATCAAGGTTAGGAAAACAGGTAGACTTCCCTAGCTGAGGTGGTATTGCAAAATCAGCGTGGACTCAATCTGCTCTTTATAAAACAAAGAGGACTTTGTGTAGCTTTAAGAGAGGCCTGTTGTTTCTATGCAAATTATTCGGAGTTATTAGAGACACATTGGTTTTGATTAGAAAAAAAACTCAAAATCAAATATTCAGGTCATAAGACCAAAATTGGTATGAATCTCTTTAACTGGTCACTTTGGTTAACTACATTCTTATCCACTGTAATTGGTCCCTCGATTGTTCTGATTCTCATTGTTCTAATCGACCCTGTGTATTACACCATATTATTATGTTTCTAGTCAAATTAATAATGTAAAAATTACGATGTTGCACCAAATGTATGAACCTCTTACGGATGTATGTTATAAATCATATAATAAACCAAAGATTTGATTATGAACAAAAACCTTTGGGGAATGTGAGACCTACATAACCAGAATTACTCCATGTTGTTCCATCACTCCCCCCAACAAAAGCCCTAAGAATGTGACCTTCTACCTAACTGAAAGTTCCGCTTCTGCAGTCATGCTTGTGCAAACTTCCCTGAAGTGAGCAAACCTCCCCAGAATATAAAGATAGTTGTAAGTTGTAAAACTGTATATTCCGCTAAGATAACCATACAATTGTCCTTGCAGGTGTGGTCGGCAAAGATATCTATGTAACTGCCATTTGCCCCATTTTTGTAATTGCCCCAGCTTAAACCTTCTTGTATATAAACGCTCTGTAGTTTCAGTTCTGAGCTTCACTTCATTAAAGTAGTGTCCACTCGTATGAATAAACTTTCAACTTTTAATATCCACTGTGTGTTCTGGTATGGAATTATCTCACTTTCTGGGGCATTACCCTTTCTAGAAAGGAAAAATGGTGGTCTCATTACTTCTTGCACCTATGAACATTTGTTTGAATGTTCTTTTGTGTGTTACATGCTTTACTTTCCCCCATTTCATGACCGTAGGCCTGAAAAAAAGGTCTCTGCCCAAATTCACCTGTATATATTCCCCAAATAGAGTTGGTGGGAGCACTCACCATGAATAAATGTTGGCAGTAAAGTGAATGACAGGAAACTCAGGTACCTGAAAGTGAATGGGGATCAAACTAGGGAGTGCCAGCTCAGTTGTCAAACAAAATGTGTTCTTTCTGCCTGCAACAGGACATTTTCTTTGCCACAGTGTTGTACAATGTTCTTTCTCCTTCCAAAAAGTAATCCTTTCCCTCCTGCCTTGACCACTCACATACTATTTGAATGAAGCATCAGGACTCCAGGTTGGGATCAGAAAATTCAGAGGCTATTGATGGCCTTCTTCATTCTTGGTTCTTGGACGATCTCATGTACTTTATCTCCATGTTCGGTTTTTCCACCTGATGACCATCATGTTGGTGACTCGTATGCATTCGTTAAAATAGACACCTCTGTGCAAATTGAGGTTGAGTTTATATTACTTTTTTCTGTTGCCCTGCTATATTCCTAATTAAAATCTTTCCTCACCAATGTAATGAATTTATGGCTTTATCTTTCACAGTATATTATTTTATACCTCTTATGTGCTGAAGAAGCAGTCACTGGTTTTCTTTGAGACAGAGGTCTCTTGTAGGATGGATCTGTGTTGTGTCAAAACCCTGAGGCTAAGCATTCCTCCCAGATTCCAAGCCCCATGCAGTTAGGCAGGGCCAGAAAACTAATCATGATCCATGAATCACTTGCAAGCAGAGCATTTTTGTGTATTCAATCTGGATCACGGCTGAGATACTACAATGTTTTATTTAATTAATTTTAGTGATATGGGAGATTGAGCACAGTGCCTTCACACATTCTTAGCCCTTTTTAAATTTTTATTTATTTATTTATTTATTTATTTAGACAGGGTCTCACTTTGTAGTTCAGGCTGGCCCTGAGCTCACTATAATGCCCAGGCAAGCCTAGAACTCACAGCAGTCCCCTTGCCTCTGCCTCCCAAGTGCTGGAATTGCAGGTGTGATCCACAGTGCCTGGCATTGTGGTATATAACTGATTGCTGGTAGATATGAGTCACCATGCCTGGCACTGTTGTATATGGTTACCAGGGATTGAACTCAAGACCTTGCGCTTGCAAGGGAGGCGCTAGAACCACTGAACTAAATCCCCAGCCCTCTTATTTCTTAATGTCTTTGATCCATTGATTGTCCAAGAGTGTGTTGTTTCGTTTCCATACATTTGCATAGTTTCTGTTGTTTCTTTTGCTGTTGATTTTTTGTTTCATTGTATTGTGGACTGATAATCTGCATGGTAAAATTTCAAGCTTCATTAGCTTGTATGTCTATTTTAGAGAAAGTACTACATACTTTGGAAAAGAATGTATATTCTGTTGTTGAGTGGAATATTCTTTAGATAATGTTTAAGTCCATTTTTTCAAGAGTTTGGTTCATCTGGTATTTCTTTGTTAATTTTATGTCCATTAGTGTCTTTCATTAAGTTAGGTGTGCCTTGGTTTGTTGCATATGTGTGTATAATTGTTATCTCTTACTGTTGACACAGTGTCCCTACTCTTGTGGATTCCTTTGACTTAAAGTCCATTATCTTATAATCTCATTCTGAGGACAAAAGATCGATAATCACAAGTAGAAGGAGAAAAGTTTAATTTAGCTCACAGTTTATAGAGATTTTAGTCTATAGTCCACTGGCTCCAGTGGAGGGCTGTGTGGCAGAGGGGCATGGTAGAAAAGAAATGAGTCCATGGCTTGCTAGACAAGAGGCAGTAGGTAGCCAGCCTGCCTTCTCCTTTTCCTTCCATTCAGGCTAGAAGCCTGTTGAGTGGTCCTACTCATGCCCAATGTTGGTCCTCTATCCACTAAATCCATTCAGATCCAGCCAGAAATATGCTAATCCAACTAGGACTGACCCAGTTATCACACAGCCATAATCTAATATTACCCACCCCATGATCCATTCACTCCCCTAAGCCTCAATGTGAGCACATGTAGCTTTCTGGGATGTTTTAGATGTATAGTCTAACATCCACTTTGAAAATGTGTTACTTACTCTTACTTGTTTCCAGGTCCTTATTACAAGGAATATTGTTCTCCATTCTTTGTTTTTAGTCTATAAATTTTTTTTTTTTTTTTTTTGAGACAGGGTCTCACTTTGTAGTTCAGGCTAGTCCCAGACTAGCCCCAGACTCACAATCCTCTTGCCTCTGGCTCTCAAGTGCTGGGATTATAATGCCTGGCATTGTGGTATGTGGTTACTGAGGATTGAACTCGGGACTTGGCACTTGCCAAGCAAACACTGGAACCACTGAGCTAAATCCTCAGCCTTTATGTTACATATATTTCTTGTGTGCCGCATACTACTGGATTTTGTTTCTTATCCATTCTGTTAATATATGTCTTGATTGGTGAGTAGAGTTCATGCACATTGACAGTGCTTGACTTACTCCTCTCATTATGTTATTTACTAATTTTGCTTTCTTTCCCTTCTTAATTGCTTAGCTCTGTTTGAGTATTCATTTCGTTGGACCTTTTGGCATTGTTAGCTTCATTATCTCTAGTATATCCTTGAAGGTTTTTTTGAGTTTTTGTTTATCTTCTCTAATCTGCTTTGGAGCTAATCAGTAAAACTATATTTGACATTTTTAGAGTTGTTGTTTTTTTTTTGTCCCAAGTATTGAACTCAGGATCTTGTATTTAGTGAGGCAGATGCAGTGCCACTGAGCTAAATCGTGAGCCCTAGAATTTTCCTTTTTTACAAGTTGTCTTTTAATAGTTTTGTTTCTTGAATTAATTGAAAGTATTTATGGATGGCTTAACTTTGTTTTCTAGATTTCAACATCTTAGGTTAGTTTATAGTTGTCTTCTCCCGTGTAAAACTTATTCTAACATCTTTTTTCTTTTTTTGAGACAGGGTCTCGCTTTGTAGTTCAGACTGGCCCTGAGCTCAGCCTCAAACTCACATCACAGCAATCCTCCTGCCTCTGCCTCCCAAGTGCTGGGATTACAGGCGTAAGTCACCAGGCCTGGCACTGTGGTATGTGGTACTGATTGCTGCTGGGGTGAGTCTGCACACCCAGTATTATTATGTGGTTACTGGGGATCGAACCCGGACCCTTGCACTTGCAAGACAGGCGCTGGAACCACTGAGCTATATCCACGGCCCTTATTCTAACATCTTGAGCCTATATTGAAGCAGCTTTTGCTTTTTTGATTTATGTGCAAACTGGTCTCAAAGTAAACTTTGTATCAGAAGTCTGAAATCTCCAAATTAGGTCAGGACAGCATCTCATTTTCGTATTTAACTTCTTTTCATCCAAAGACTTGTGGCCTAAAAGGCAAATTTTGACTGCCTGCTTTGTTAAACTCAGATAGTATCAATCTTGTAAAATCATTCTGCAGCATCAGTTTTACATTCTGGATTTTTTGCTGTTACATGTAAATCTTAGAATCCTGGTTTTAGTGTTGATAAAATAACTTACAAAGATATTTGGTGGATTGGATTGTATAGTGAAGCAGTTTATTGAAACTCAGAAAATCTGACATTTTATTTTATTTTGTGATGTCAGGGATTGAACTCACGACCTTGTGCTTACAAGGTAGTCAGCTGCAGCACTGAGCTAAATTACCGTGGCATTTTAATAATATTAAGGCTGCTCACCAGCAACATGAAGTTGTGGGGTTTTTTTTGAGGTCCCAGGGATCAAACTTACAACCTTGTGCCTGCAAGGTAGGTACAGTAGTACACTGATGTAATTATATGATTTATTGGTTTATTGTGACTTACTATAGTGAAGATAGCTTATGTGAAATAATGACCATGGGTTCTGCTACAGAAGTCTGGGAATGGGACATAGAAGATCAATATAGAATAATTTGTGCTAGAAAGTATTGTTAAGAACAATCCTGTTTGGGAATTGTAAGTTCAAAACTGACCAGGCCTTCATGCCTGCAGGCAGACTTTGGACTTAACTCATGTCTTCACCTCTGGTAGCAACAGGGACACAATGGTCCCTCATGCTGTGATGCTTCAGGGCAGAACTGCACTGGATCTGCCTAACGTTTCAAGGACTGTTGCTGACATCTGCCTTACCCTGTGGGATCTTCTCTACATAACTTCTCTAGAACTATTGTTGGTGCCTCCCTGCCTTTCCGTGTCTTTTGGAATATAGATAATAAAAAGTGTGGTAGGCTGGGGTTTGGGGTTAGCATGGATCAGGCCCAAGCTCAGCTTCTGTAAGTCTCATTTTTGCCTAATTATTAATTATTTCGCTGTATGCCGTCAACTCACAGGAGACTAGAACATAATGCAAAAGTTCTAGTTACATCCCCTTCCCTGTTTTCCTGCAAAGTGTGAAAGTGTTTTAAAAGTGCCAAAATGGTTTTCATCTGCATTTCTTGAATGACCAATGATGTTGAGCATTTCTTCATATGATTCTTTCCAGCTTCCACTGCTTCATCTGAGAAATGTCTGTTCATTTCAGACATCTATTTTTGAATTGGTTTTTTTTAATTTGGGGGGTGTCATTTTTTTAAGTTCTTTATATAGAAAGTAGGCCTTTGAGGGACATCTGGTAAAATATTTTTCCCACATTATAGGTTATCATTTTGCTCTATTTGTAGTTTCTGTGGCTGTGCAGAAGCTTTTTAACCACTTTTTTTTGTTTTTTTGGTTTTTTTTTGAGACAGGGTCTCACTTTGTAGTTCAGACTGGCCCTGAGCTCAGCCTCAAACTCACATCACAATCCTCCTGCCTGTGCCTCCCGAGTGCTGGGATTACAGGCGTGAGCCACCACGCCCGGCACTGTGGTATATGGTACTGATTGCTGCTGGGCGTGAGTCTCCACACCCACTATTGTATGTGATTTCCAGGAGAATCGAACTCAGATTCTTGCACTTACAAGACAGGCTCCGGAACCACTGAGCTAAATCCCAGCCCAGAAGCTTTTTAATGAAATGAGATCCCAGTTGTTAATTCTTTGTGCTAGTTGCTGTGCTACTGAAGTTTTGTTCATAAAGTCTTTTCCTGTGCCTTTGTTTTCAAGAGTTCTATCTAACCTATCTTGCAGCGGATTCAGTGTTCCTGGTTTTTTTTTGAGACCACGTCTTGCTTTGTAGTTCAGGCTGGCCCTGAGCTCAGCCTCAAAATCACATCACAGCAATCCTCCTGCCTCTGCCTCCAGAGTGTTGGGATTACAGGCGTGAGCCACCACTCCCAGCACTGTGGTATGTGGTACTGTTGCTGCTGGGCATGAGACTCCATGCCCAGTATTTTAAGTAGTTACCAGGGGACTCAAACCCGGGCCCTTGGGCTTTCAAGACAGGTGCTGGAACCACTGAGCTAAATCCCTGGCCCAGTGTTCCTGTTTTTAATGGTTAGATCTGTGATCCACTTTAATTTTAGTTTTGTACATGGGGAGAAATATAGGTCTCTCATAGTGCTTTTGAACTATAATTTCAAGGGATTGTGATTCCCTTGCTATGTGTTCGTTGTGTAGAACGGCTTTTATTATTCTAGGTCTCTTCTGGTTCCAGATGAATTTTTGGATTATTTTCTGTAGTTCTGTGAAAACAACACTAAGATTCAATTTCACTCCAGAATAAATGGCTGTCAAGAAATCAAATGATAACAAATGCTGGCAGGGTTGTGGAGAGAAACGAACCTTTCTTCACTGTTAGTGGGGATGTAGGCTGATGGAACCACTGTGGAAGTCATTGTGGACATTCCTGAAAAAAAGGAAAAACTGGAACTGGAGGTCTCATTTGACCCTGCTGAGTATATTCCCAAAAGAATTAAAAAGCATCATACCACAGCAGCATACATGTACCCATGTTCATAGCAGCACAGTTTGGAATAGCTAAATCTTGGAAACAGCCCAAATGCCCATCAGTTGGTAAGTGAATAAATGTGTTTTTCTGTAAAACAGACTACTACACAGCCACTAAGAAAGATAAACTTTAGACATTTGTAACTAAATGGATATACTTTGGGGCCATACTCATAAGTGAAAAATCTAGGACACAGAGGTATAAATGATGTACATGATGTATTATGATAGGTATTGTGAAATAGGAAATAAGTGTTCAAAGGGGAAGGAAAACGGTGGATGAGCAAAGAAGGAAAAGAAAAATTTTGATGGTCAAAATGGAAACAAAGCTTATGTATATAGAGCGTTTGAAGGGAGGGTAGGGAAATGGGAAAAAATAAAATTTGTACCTCATGTAGAGGTACAAATTCTCAGTGATGAATGTGATTGTAAGTATACCTAAAATGTACCAATAAACTCATAAAGGTGGAAAAAAGTACCAGAATGGCCAGCTATGGTGGAACACACCTATGATCACTGCTTGGGAGGGTAAAGCAGGAGAATTACTGTGAGCTTGAGGTGAGCCTGAGCTATGTATGTAGTGAATTCAAGACCAGCCTGAACTACATAGTGATTACCCACCCCTAAAAGTGCCAAAATGATTTTTTTTTTTTGAGGTGGTTTTGCTTTGTAGTTCAGGCTGGCCGTAAGCTCACTGTGTAGCTCAGGCGTGCCTTGAACTCACAGCAATCCATCTGCCTCTGCCTCTTGAGTGCTGGGATTACAGGCATGAGCCACCACACCCAGCTAACGTGTATATTTTGAAGCATGTCAAAAGAAAGTAGTCTAAAAGACCTCCTAGTGCTCAGTAAGCAACAAAATGTGTATTGGTAGCATTGGATTGTATTCCAAGGAATAAAGTAAATTTTCTTTAGTCGGTTTTGATACAAAAAGTTAAATAATAAGAATTGTAGGAAGAAAGGAAAGGACAGATAAATCATTTCTTATAAAAGAGTTCAAGGAAATACATGTAGATAATACAATATAGAAAATTCTTGCATGTTAAATTCACTGATGGAGTGCAAAAAAGGATGGATGAAACTAAGGAAAAATGTATATTATATAGCCACAATGTATATTTTTCCAGATAGTCTTCTCACCAAAAGTAAAAAAACTTTGTTGAGCCAGGCATGGCGATGCATGCTTGTAATCCTGGCACTTGGGAGGCTGAGGCAGGATTGCCCATAAATTCAAGGTCAGGATGGGCTACACAGTAAGTTCAAGACCATCCTAGACTATATAGTAAGATCCTGACTCCAGACGCATCCTAAAAAAAAAAAAAAAAAAAAAACCCACAGTTTTTCTGAAAACTACTAAAACTCTTAGCACTTGTACTGAAGATAGAAGTAAATAAATTATGTTCTAGAGTAAGGTCTTTCCATCCCCACAATGATGCTTTAAAGTGAGGACACCTAGCACAGTATCCTGTGTACAGTGTGCATCGAGTATTTATAAAAATGTGTTACATGAGAGACAGAATGCCCATCAATTTTCTACAAAGTTAGCAATACAGTTAGCCCTCATTTAATAACTAATTTTCATTCCTTTGACTAGGTTATTAATTGAATTCATTGCTAAATGAGGAGCTCTAATGGTATCTACATTACAATATTCAGAACAAAGAAATGGTCAAAAGAAACTCCAACTTGATTTCGCTTTTATATGTAAAACTTATATGTAGTAATAATGTGTAACAACATAAAACTATAGCACAGTACTGTACAGAACAATCAGTAAAAGTCACAGTAATTACTGCACAAGAAGCTACTGTCAGTCCACAGTACTGCTCACCTTTCTGTGCTGGAAGTCCAGATGTGAGTCATATGTCCAGTCATTAACCAAGTAGGTCATGAAGTGAGGAATATCTGTAATGTGTAGTCCAAGTACTATGTTTTGAGTAAAGGTGCTCAAATATCCAGACTTGAAAAGTTTGTTCCCCAGGGTGTTGCAGTTAGTGGAAGCCTTGAAAGATGGGCCCTGTAGGAAATTCCTATGTCATTGAGGAGCGTGTGCTTGAGGGGAACTGTACACCCCTCATCTCTGTGCTCTCTTAATTATTGGCCATGAGATGAACATCTGAGCTTCATGATGGGCTCCTGTTACAGTTCCTGCTTTCACCACAGGCCCAGGAACAGGGCCAATCAGCTGTAGACTGCATTTTGCAAATTATGAGCCAAAATAAACCCTTTCTCTTCACAGGTTGATTATCTCACGTCCCCTCACCATAGTAAGGGGAAGCTCACTAACAAAGCAGGTAAGCCAGAAGGACCCATCTGGAGCAAATGTTTCACGTTCATTCCATACACAGTTGGCAGCTAGTTCTACAAATGATGCTTTTTTTTTCTTCCTATAAAGCAGTGGTTTTCAGTCTTGGCTGCACATTCAAATTCTCTGAAAGGTCTTTGAAGTCCAGAGCCATCTATCTCTACGCATTCTGATATGAAAGCATTGTTACATCTTTGGATTTTGGAAATCCCAAGTTGGTGGACAAATGATCAGTGTACTAATTACTTATTATTTATTTATTTACTTTTATTTCAAGGAACTGTTGACGTTCAGTGATGTGGCCATTGATTTCTCTCCAGAGGAGTGGGAATGCCTGGACCCTGCTCAGCAGAATATGTATAGAGATGTGATGTTGGAGACTTATGGAAACCTGGTCTCCCTGGGTGAGGAAAACACCCTTACAGAATTCCTTTTTAGCTATCGACAATTAATTTCCTTCTTATTTAGAATACCTCTACGGCGTTTCTGCTTTGTGAGAATGTTTCCGATTCCTGCTTTCAAACCAAAAATGGCATTTTCTTGATACAGACAAGGAAATTTTCACATCATTCTTGTCTTTTGCCACCATTTTAATTGGACTATCATATATCTTTCACTCTAATTTAATGGTAATATTAGAAATTCATAAAATATTATTGCTATATCTTAAAGCCTGATTTCTCCCTTTTAGCTTTAAGTTGGTAGTAATTGAGAATGGAGTGCATAATCTGCAAATTGAAAAACTGCTTTCCACATAATCTAATGGATCTGTATGCAAATCTTACTTGAAGATGCGCTTTTCTAGAATGTTCCATTATGTCTTCTCTTTTATTTTGAGTAAGCACTGGGAGAAAAATGTTCAGTTTGGGGAAATTTCAAAGCAAGTGTAATGTATCATCTAATAAACAGGTTTTGCTGGATCTACACCTAACCTGATCACCTTTCTGGAGCAAATCGAAGAACATTGCAATATGAAGAGACTGGAAACATTGGTTCTACAACCAGGTAGGTGGGTATAAATGAGAGCGCCCACTTGAGTGGTCCAAAGACCAAAGAGTAATTAATCCAGGTTGAAAAACGTGTATTCAAAAGCACTGTTGCAATAGAAGTGATTTTTCAGAAACAAAGGCTTCTCTTGCTATCATAGAAAGACATCTCTAGCCCTGTGCTCGTCGTACTGTTAAGTCCTCTAAGAATTTTTCTCCAGTGACCTCCCAGGACATTTATAGTAGCAGCCCAAGTCTTTTCCTTCACCTGTGGGGATCTTTATGACCTGAGTACATTTCCATTGCTTTTGGTTTCCTCAGAAAATTTGTGCACATTTTAAGATTTCTGTGTTAATTCATTGTACTGTGTTAATGACATCTTGTAGTTTCTGTCTTCTTGAATTTGGGACTTTTTTCCTTCCTTAGAGTTGCATATTTCTCAGCCATTATTTTTTTATTGAGTTGTTCAGCTACACAATTTCTACTTTTTTCTCTTTACAGTTCTTACCTCTTAAAAGATACTCATACTTTCCAAGTTTCAGTTTCCTATGTTTTTCTTTAGCTTATAAAACATCTTTCAAATGATTGTTTGAATTCTTGAGATAGTTCACCAATTTTTTCCTAAGTGTCCTTTTCTGTTATTTCATTCTTTGATTAGACTCCTCTGTTTCTTTGTTATGATGTGTTATATTTGAGATTTAGCCACCTAGAAATCAGCCTGCTGTGGATTAGTATAGTCAGTATAGCAAAAAGTACAGACTGAGTGCCCAGACCGCAACCTAAAAATGCCAGCACTATAATTAAACCTGAATTTTTTCCTTTCTTTTCTTTTCTTTTTTTTAGACAGGGTCTCACTATAGTTCAGGCTGGTCCTGAGCTCACTATGTAGCCCAGAATAGCCTCAAACTCATAGCAGTCTTCCTGCCTCTGCCTCCCAAGTGCTAGGATTACAGGCATGAGCCACCACACCCAGCATTGTGGTGTGTGGTACTGATTGCTGATGGGCGTGAGTCACCAGCACTGTGGTATGCCCAGCACTATGGTATGTGGTTACTGGGGATCAAGCTTAGCCCAGCACTATGGTATGTGGTTACTGGGGATCAAACTCAGGAACCTTGTGGTTACAAGGCAGATAAAACCAATGAGTTAAATCCCCAGCCCCTAAACCTGATTATTGATGTCTTAATTCAGAAAAAAAGATTCGTATATTTATTTCTTTTATCTTAGGAGAAAAAAAAGAACATTCATACCATAGATTCACTACCAATAATATATGTATTTATCTTAGTATTAATTATAAATCATAGAGCATTCGCATTCTCTCATAGAACACAGCAAACATGCAGAACTTTATAATTTTAATAAGCCATCTTTATAACAACTTTAACAGTTACTGAATGATTTTTCTTTTTTTTTTTTTTTTTGGAGGTAGGGTCTCACTGTGTAATTCAAGGTGGCCTTGATTCTCTGTGTATTTCAGGATGTCCTTGAACTCATGATAGTCTTCTTGCCTCTGCCTTCCAAGTGTTGAGATTGTAGACGTGCGCTATCACACCTAAACAAATTTTACTATTTTATGAAAAAATAAAACTCATTTTCATAACCAAATAATAAGAAAATAGCAGTAGTTATTACACTATATTTTGTTTTTAAAAAGTAGTAAAGACAAAGCATAAAGATTCTTACAGAAAAGAAATGGATAGTAACCTTTTCAGGGAGCTAAAATAAACTATTAATAAACTATTTATAAATAAATAAAACAAATTAGCAAATGCTGTTTCCCTGAAAATGAGCATGGCTTGATATCTAGTCTTGAAAACTAGAAATCAGAAATATTAAAACCAGGGATTAGTTCCAGTGGTACCGCACCTACCTTGGAAACAGAAGGGCCCAAATTTGATCCCAGCACCACCAACAACAAAAAAAATAAGCCCCAATCGGCCTATCCTTTGTTGGTTGTTGTCTGTATGAGGCTTTCCCGGCCGGAGAGCCTGAGGCGCAGGGTCAATCACAGACCCTGGGGGAGGTTTCTGGAACTCTCCGATTTACTCAAGCTTCAGTGTCATATATATAGCAGAAGGTCACAGGACAGGATGAAGGCTGGGAGAAAGGGAGGGTCTATTGGTTTAACCTAGGGTTTTGCCCAATAAGTGAATTTTGTGAGTGGGGGGTCTATATGGCATGAGCTATCGGGGGAGGTGAGGCCATGAGTGAGAGACAAAAGGGGTGGGGCTGTTATGATGGCCGCTGACAAGGTTCAACGCATGGGAGCGAGTGTGCTCAAGCCCCTAAGAGTCTGCAGGGAGACAAAGTCTCAACCTTTAGGTTCAGGAGACAGGCACACGGTTCACTTGCTCTAGCCAGACTTGAAGCTTTCCCTTAATCCTTATTTTGTTTTGGTTTTTTGCACTGGGGTTTGCAGATTTTGGGGCTCAGTGCCCCATTCTTCAGGGCTGAGCCACATTACTGTTTATGGCTCCAACATCCTCTAGGCAATCCTGGTATTAGCATAGAAAGAAAACTGATTAATTGTGGGCCACTACTATGTTACCTTGTCTGTTATAGTAAATTCATCAACAACAGTGATATCAGATATCAGCTGTATATTGATAAACCCCAGGAGCTACTTATGAACAGCATTTTATCAAAACGAAGATGACTGTGATGTTAGTGAAGGCAGTTAGGCCTCCCTTATTGACCTATAGAAATTCAGAGCACTAATTTTTCTGCTTAATGTTGGTGGCAGTGCCAGAGCTCAAATATATCACTAGAGTATATGTCTTCTTCAGGATCACTCCCTTGGAAAATTACTCCCACCAAATCTGGCCTCCCACAACAGAATACAGGCCCCATGATCTTTCTGGTCTGAGACCAGCCCCCCTGGGACATCCCAAGAGATGCTTAATTATCTCTTTCTGTCCAAGCCTATCTTCCAAGGCTGTCTCTCATCTAGTCTTTAGGGTAGGTTATCTCTTCAGGCGGGAAACAAAATTTTCCTCCTGGCAATTGGCCTCTTCTTTGTTAAGGTCAGTCTTTTGGTTACCATCTCTGTTGCCCTGTGCTGTGGAGACTCGTGGACTACAGGTGAAGTTCACCATTCCTGGGTCTTCCTGGCACTGGCAGCTAGAGCCAGGGCATTTTCTTCCTTGGTCCTTCTTTATCTGGCTGATACAAGACTTCTGGAATGGTGATTGCATGATTTTATTCACATGTAAAATCTAAAATTGTTTATCTCAAATGTATAAAGTAAGACATTATTTTCCAGGGTTTGTTGTTGTTAAGGGAGAAGTCAGGCAGATGTTTGTCATAGCTGATTAAATTTTAGTTAACTAAGATGTACAAAGTTCAAAAGATATAAAGCATCTTTGCTAGTGTAATAAATACCTTTTCTTTCAGCTGTCTTGAATTTTTCATCAAAACATCTTTATGAATTCCCATACTGCATATACAGAGGGCAGTTTTCCAAAAGCTCCTACAAAACCAGAAATGTGTATATGTGTTCCACTGTCTTTGTCGGGGTTGTAGGAGAAGCAAGGAATTTTCTGTAATTGCACTGTGCTTATCAGGAGGGCATAGAACTGTCCTAGACAGAATTAAACTTTTGTCAGTAGTATTCCTTTTTCTATTTTTTTTTTTTTTTTTTTTAGGTTTTTTGAGACAGGGTCTCGCTTTGTGGTTCAGGCTGGCCCTGAGCTCAGCCTCAAACTCACATCACAATCCTCCTGCCTCTGCCTCCCGAGTGCTGGGATTACAGGCGTGAGCCACCACGCC